>JANFAE010000664.1:0-45171 GCA_024613145.1 Pisolithus marmoratus | reverse complement strand
AGATAATAGAACAGTACTGTATTTTTGCGAGCTGGCGGAAGCAACATGACGAACATGCACGCTAGTTTAAGCTTGTCCACACTGTTGGCTCGATTATCGCGTGACCATGTTGTCCTAGATCATTGGTCCGTCTTCCTCTTGCCACAAACTATACGAAATATAACAGCTATAATTGCCGGCCACCTCAAATTACTTTGTTCATACTCCCCTTCGAAGACAATGCTCACGATATGCTAACTCTTTCTCAGCACTGTGTCAAGCTATCATCTCTGTCTACACCATCGCCTAAATATGCTCGATCGCATTCAAGGTTTGACAAAATGAATACCTAACGCGGAGATTACTGGGCAGGCATTGGGCGCCTTGTGCCCGCTCACTGCGTGATCACTTCTGAGCGTATGGAAACTGATTTCTAAATATTTACTTTCATATTACATTTTGATCATTGGAAAAGCTATTATTTCGATGATCTCAGAATCTATTGTGTAACATTAAATTAAGCACGCCTGCAAAGTGATTTCCAAATTTAAACTTTACCTATTGTTGCAATCTTTTTAGGAAGATAATGCTGTCAATAACCTTGTGACATTCACACCATATATAATTTTCAATTGTCTTTGGATAGATATCATAATGTTTTTCCCAATATAGACTGGCGATAAAAATTATAAGCCTTCTCGGAATAAAATTTTATAAGAGCGTGGTAATTTGAATCATAATAAAAAATATTGTTTTCACTTTCGAATACTCTTTAAAGTGTCTCAAAATATTGAAACCGCCACTGTGTCAGTGCCAGTGGCCGTCCTGAATGCCCCAACATGTGCAGTTTACCAGCATGAGAAATTTGGCTATAACCAGGTGGCCACCATGCATGACCATCCTGGATGGCCACACATATCGTATGAGAGCATGAGAAAATAATTGTACTGGGCCCTCAGTGCCAGTGGCCGTCTTGGACGGCCCCATGAACTTTACCATGATGTGAAAATTTTCATATAACCAGGTGGCCTACCCATATGTACACAAGAGCATGAGATAAATTACCATACTTTGTCCTCGGGTGCCTGTAACAATCCCTGGTTGGCAATGCACAATAGGCCTTTGGATATTGCAATGAGTTGATTGCAAATGATACCATAATATGTAGCCAACCCTGACCCTGGAATAACTTGCAAAGCATAGCTCAGGGTCAGGAAGGATGGTCATGAGAGATGAAAATGGAACCCTAGACTAGGGTTAGAGGAACCAGAGGGTCTGGTGCCAGGGTAAGATTATTAGGCTTTTGATTTAGATTTCGATCGAGTTCCTGGAAACCCAGGACCGATGACGACCGGTTTCTTGCGATGAGAGGTGTCTTTTGCTTTCACCGTTTCCTGGACTGACTCTTGAGGGATATTAGTATACATAAAACATAGACGGATGGATATTGCGCAAAATGGGAAGCACACTGGTTTGCACCAAACGACATTGAAAACCCACGTTCGACCAACATGATGGATGCCTTGTCATCCGTCTCTCTGACTTCCAAGGATTCGATACCGACCCCAATGTCTGCGATCTCTTCATCATCCCTCGTCGACTTAGATTTCATTCCAGACGTGGATTTCTCAGTCGGTGCATCATCCGTGATTTGATCGTTGGGCGTTGCCGCCTTCAGGTTGAGTGGCACTTTGGGATCGGGATCGAGGGGGATGAGGTGGGTCGCATCTGTGTTTGATTAGAAGTGGGACGACATAAGACGTAAGACGTAAGGAGCTACTTACCATCAGCATCAACGACCATCTTCGAAGACTCCTGCTCCTCTACCTCTTCTCTCGACAATATTGTAAATGCAAGTGACGAGGACACATTTTTTCCAGAGGGGTTCGTCGAGTTGCGAAAGACGACTGGTATAGTCAGCTTGTCGAGGTCGGTTAGATCCGCAACAGGGTCGCACGGATGTGCTGCCCTCCTTTGCACACATGCATTCAGGTCCAATGCCTAGGAGATATACATATGTCAGAATATGAAATGGAATTTCCTGGAGGAGTAACCTTTATGAGTGCGATGAGACATGTGTGGACGTCGTTGGCGATGGGAGGCCTGTCCCGCAGGACGGCAGTGTTAGTGGTATCTTTCCAGGAGATGCGCTGACTCTCCACGACATTCACAACCCTTTGAAGCTGCTGCGATTGGGTAGCGAGGAGGGATTCAAATTTGAAACGCAACATCTCCTTGGAGAGGACGAAGGGTTTTGCACAGTTTCCAGCACTAGGGGCTGCAGCGATGTCGTCAGGCCACATAAGATTGATATTGCACTTTGTGACGGTGAGATCATTTGCGAGGGTAGTTTGCTGTTGTGGGCGGATGTTGATGCGAACGCGAAACTTGGACGTCAATTTGTCCATGAGACGATGAAGGGCAGAGGCACTGGACGCAGGATCGGAAAGAAATGACTTATGATAGTGCATGATGATGCAATGTTCTGCGACAGATGCACAGGCGAGGATGCGTAGATTACGGATTCAGGATGGGCCTGAGACGGAGGCCCACTCCCAAGTGTGCCACCGAAGAAGGGATTGCCCACGGAATGAAGTGGGCGGAACGTTTGATGAGAGGCAGGAGACGCGGGTGGTTGGTGAGTAGAAGTTGAGTGGAGGAAGAGGTTTACCATGAGTGGACGAGGTCAAGATCAAAACAGCATCCTGAACCTCCTTCTGTAAGGAGGGGAAGCAGCGCTCCCTTTCTTCTCTCTCTCTCTCTCTGTGGAGGGCGTGCTCCTCGCATGAATTGGGCGTTCCATCAGATGGATCTTCTTGCTTGTCACCGATGTTTTTGGAAGGATTGAGGTCGCCGTTGTCATCATCGTCATCGTCTGGAATGAATTCGCATTTCTCCCACTCGTTGTCATCTTCGTTGTCTTTCAACTTACTAGGCGCCCTTGATTTCGTTGCAGAGGTAGGGCCCAAGCCGAAACTGGAAAGCAGATCCATCTGTTTGGCGATGTGGGGAGGGACGGTGATCTTTCTGAGAGACATTGTGAGGTTCAAGAACAATGGATATTGTTCGAAGATGATTGTCGCTATCTGTTGGTATATGAGGAGCACAAGGTTACATGACTTTGGCAGTGAAGATCACAGACGGCTTACCTGGTCGCAGACATTGGAACGCCTCTGGGGAATATAGGATGAATGCGCCATGATGGCGCAGAACATGTCAGCGGTGGCTGAACCTGGCGACCACTCCCAAGGAAATATGCTGGCCCAATATATAAAGGGCGACCACCACGATGTGAACTGGCATCGCATGGTGCGCATTTCGCAGGACGTGTCAAATGCGCAATGCTGAGGTAGAGGAAGGACATACCTCGAGAAGAGCTGATTTGATGACCTTGAGATGAGACACCATTGCGATGAATGATGATGAAGAAAGAAATGGAAATGAGGGCAGATCTTGTGACATGTGGTCGCATGCCAATATGACCCACGCCTTGAGGGAGCAGGTCTTCAATGCTACCGCAACGTCAGAGTCATCCACTCCAAGATCACCTCTGGACGTGAGACCGTCCACCAGCTCTTTGAACTTGATCAGCAAGGTATTAGAGTACTGAGCGAATGCCATCACCCATTCTTCGGAAGCGGGATTAGCGAAGTTGTTGGAAGCCTGAGTGTCACCGAAAAACATGATAAAGCATTCGTCAATGATCGATCTGATACCACCGGTGATGGCGGATACGACTGGTGATGCAGATTTGAGGCGATTATATATACCTCTCAGCACAGTTGTGGAGGCAGCATCATTCGGGTCACTCTCGATAGACATCAGCAGTGCATCAACGTCAGTGTCAGAGTCCAGCACGTGTGCGATGAACATGATCATCATATACCGATGCTCCGTAGACAGCGCTGTCGTCTTCGATTCCAACACTGGAACGACCTCTTCCCTATTCTCTCCATATCCCTCCTCGAAGTACATGTTCGGCGCCATCGCTAGCCATAGCTGCTCGTCCATACACGTCCCCAGCGCCATCATCCATCCTTCAGGGTTGAATGGAAGCGCTTGCATTTGCATGTCTGGCCACAGTCGTGTCGACAGGTTCAGCTGTAGCTTCGCATTCCAGTGGTGGTCTACCTCCAATCGTGGAATCGCTGCGTCCATTCCTCGCCTAGACCCTACATAGAGAACGTAGTCCAGGTAGTGTGGACCCACGCGTGCAACCATGTTAGCCCCATTCACGTCCACCGTATACTCACCGTCCATCGTTATCCGATGCCGCTGCCTCAGAAGCCCTACAGCTGCCATCCCTTGTTTGTTGTCATGCATCGACTGCAACGTGCTCATCCACATCCCCTTCACCCCACTTGCCTTGAACTTCGTCACATGGTCTCGTCCACTCGCTGGCTGCTGCTCATACAGCCCAAGATGTACGTCCCTTTGAGCATGAGCATCTGCTGTCACCAGCTGCTGTGGAACGTCAGCGACGTTGAATGGAACGTCATGTTCCCCCTCGTCCACAAGCTGCTCCTCATCCTCTACAACGTAGTCATCATCCCTTCGTGGTCATCACCTTCATCAGAATAATCACCCTTCCATGTCAGAAAATTACTCACAAGAACCACATCTTGTCATTGTTGCCTTCCATGGAATTCGTCGACGCTGCAAAGTATTATTCCTAGCGGATGGTGTGCATGTGGATGGCAATGAAAATTTATTTATCAACCTCCTTAAAACTTGCCGCAATTCAATTGAATAATTCAGTCAGTTCGGGTATGGTTTGACTAGCATGACATCTTCCGCATCATGTACTTCAATGGCGAACTCACCATCCATTCTGACACATACCATAACTTACCTTATATCTGTATTTGACATACCACTGTCTCTGGTGATCAACACAGTGGTCAAATCCTGTCTGTAGTAAGGTAGTGTTCGACATACTGACCAATAATGCTCACCTTACTTGTGTCGTCTGGCTGAGATATATCACCTTGACTACTGTCACGTCACACTTATATCTCTATTCAATGATGTACGACCGTCTCTGGTGATCAACTCTGTAATAAGATAATGTTTGACATACCGACCAATGCTCACCTTACTTGTGTCGTCTGATGAGATATATGACCTTGACTAATGTCATGTCGCCCTTATATCTCTATTCAATGACATACCACTGTATCCGGTGATCAACATAGCGGTCAAATCCAATCTGTAATAAGATAACATTCGATGTACCAATAAATAATATTACCTTACTGGTGTTGTCTGACTGAGATATATGACCATGACTACTGTCATCTCATGCTTGTTCTTATATGCCTGCAGTGTTTACTGACACATATATTATCCTTCTCTTCTCATCTTATATGTATATCTATATGCCTGCAGTATATGACACATATTATCATTCTCTTCTCATCTCGATGTGTATTGATCACAGTCCTCTTACACAGTCACCTTTCCTATCACCCTTCGTCACTGGACATTCCACTTTATTGAAGTTCATGGATGGTTATGGATGGGTTAGGTTATACAATGTGTATGGTTCAAACGATGCATTTCACTTGGATGTCCATTTGCGCAATATTCCTCACCATATACAGAGCAATGGTCTGCATCGACAGGGAATGGCTTCATCATCCCTACTTAATGCCTCTACATAATATGTCCAGATCATGCATTCCACTCATATGCCACTTTGTGCGATACACGACTCCATGCAGATGTACTATATTGTTGGACAGGTACCATCAGACATATGCCTTGTATATGACAGAACCTCTTGGTGCCATGCACTTGCATCATTCACATTGTCATGTCTCTGTTTGATCCCATCAATTCACATTCATTGCTGTTTCCAATACCCATGAAACCACCACAATCAACACAACCCTTATTCAAACGTTTGTTTGGTTTTATGTCCCCCAACCCTGTCATCCATCACAGGGGGACTCCACATGAGCTCCAAGACATCCTTCATTTAGGTCTACCACATACTCTCTCTCATTTGGTATCGCTCTCGTTCTCTTTGTCCCATCCACACTTTCCACTCACTTTCTTTCTCTACTTTCACTCCATGCCCATCACATGCACCACCTTGAAACACTCCATTACCAATCACTTCTCCTACATAATTCATGGTGGGGTCATCTGACTCTCATCTCTCTCTTGGGATCCATCACATACATTCACCATGCATTAACCAGGGCAGGTATCCATCGTGATTACCTCCTTCAAGATGCACTACTCTCAATGTCACCTTGCTCATGTCAGACAATCACCATGATCCAGTCACTCTGTCAGGTGTGCATTCTGCACCTGAAGCCATTTGTGTGATCAATATCAGCCACATGTCCCCTTGTACAACTACAGTTGGTGCCATCATAACCCGATGTCCCTGTTCTGTGCATCCTGCACATGGTGCATTATGTGCAAAATAACTGTTTGTATTCTGTCATCTGGCCTTTGATGCAGTGTCACTTGTCTCTGACTCTCTCATTCACACACACCTGCCCCTCCACATCTTGTCCATCACATTTCAATCACTGCCCCATGCAGCCACACCACCTGCAATGTAT
Source organism: Pisolithus marmoratus (assembly GCA_024613145.1). NCBI lineage: Eukaryota > Fungi > Basidiomycota > Agaricomycetes > Boletales > Pisolithaceae > Pisolithus > Pisolithus marmoratus. The sequence goes on along the minus strand of JANFAE010000664.1, from coordinate 38,614 downwards.
GCTTTATGGTTTGCTATGGATGTCACTGTGCTGATGAGAATGAGATGGAGATCCACTTTCTCTGTGAGTTGCACAATCTCCACTTCATGCCATTTTCATACTCAATAGCAGTAATACAGCATCTTCATTCATCCATCCTTCATCTACTACATTCCTATATGTGCCCATGGTTGATGATACGATATACAAATGCCCCTTCCTGCACTACCTTTTCTTCACCCCAGACATGGACTTGGTTTGATTGGGAATCCACTCCCTCTAGGTGGAATTTTCATGGTTTGTGGACACACATGGTCATCTTCATGCTACATCGGTATCCTGCATATCATTTCTCTGTGCTGATGCTCATCAAGCCTTCGTCTGAGCATTCTACTCATTGGGAATTATGTACAGCACCTCTGTTCCCAGCATTTTACTCACACTGCATTTTGTGTGAAATTGAAACACACCATTTATCACCATTCCTCTTCTGCTGAATCATGTTGATCCCTCATTCTCCATCTGTCATCATCACATTGCATCAGATACATCCGCCAGCTTAGCCACCATGAATGTAATCACAGGAGCTGTCATGAATTCAACCATCATTTGTTGCACCATGTCAGATGGATGTCTCTTTGTCCACCACAGGTTTCATTGTTATCTGCTCCCTCAGTGTGTTCTGTGTTGCACATTCTGCACCTGAGGTCATTTGTCCAATCCAACCACTTGTAAATCAATTTCATGGCCATATTCTGGTACATCCCATAACTTCGTCACCACATTTACATTATATATGACCATTACTAGTGGTATTGTATCTGATACCCTCGTTCTGCGCATACTGCACATGGGGAATTATGTGCAGATCACAGGCATCGATGTGACTATAACCTACTCTGACCTGGCCTAACCAGAACCCAATTAAGAAATCTCTTTAGAATGCATGCTGAGCATCCCCCAGTTTGTTGATTTCAGGTTCGGGTAGAGCACAGGTAGGCGAAGCAGAAGGGGATGATGCATTGGGCACGAATGTGTTGATGGCCGGCAGGTCAGCCACATCATTGGCACTCGCAGTCACAGTAGACGACCAGGTGAGAGGGACATTGGAGGCATTGGTGGACACAGGAGGGGCAAGGGCCAGTGTGGAGGAGGCAGTGAGTGGAGGTTCAGCCATGGCATGAACAGTATCCTACAGAAGATGTCAGCAACGAGAGGGGCAGGTGATGGGTGTGACGACACACTTCGAAGCTGCTCAATCCAGCCAGCAGCTTCTGGCTCTCAGAAGAGTCCCCTCCCATCGAGACAAGCTGGTGGAGGATGGCCAGCACATGGTTAGCATCCTCCGAGGAAACGGGCACAACATTGACAGGTGCAGCAGGGTCCTCAGGAGGCATAGAGACAGTGTGAGGGAGGGGCAGCGAGGGAGCGAGAAGGGAAATGACGAAGATCAGCAATAGTCCTCCAAATTGGGAAGGTGATCACTCACCCTTACAGCAAATAAGGACATGCAAACAATGATGCGTCAAGCTATGAGCATGCACGATGAAACCTTCGAGCAGCTCGACCAAGCTTTGTATAGAAACTAATTTTCCTTGTTTCACTTTCTATCTGCTCTATGCTATGAACTGACAACTCATTACAGGCATGCGAACCCTCGAAGGGGAGCTTCGAGCCTATATTGCATAGTCTGCCCCACAAAACTCAGCTCTCAAGGGAGCTCCTTATGGTGGTTACAAGCAGAGACATTCCCTGTGGTTACTCCCTTGCTTCGAAATAATCTCCTTTGGTTAAGTTTCTACCCAGCATGAAGAGCTGATTACATGTTACAGGGACGAGAGCTGACGAGGAGTGCATTATGAGAGATGTTCCAGGCTCGAGCAGCCTTCGAGATGTCATGTGACAATGGTGAATATGAGTCCAAAGAAGGAGTTCGAGACTTAGTGGGCTGGGCCAGTGCCCGAGGGGCTAAATATATTTTCTTAAGTCTTTCTATTCTAGGTGAGGTGCTAACTACTTCCCCCAGGTACTCGAGGGGGTCGAGGACTTGTCAGGTAAACCATTCGAGGCTCGGGCAACCTAGCAGTACACACTCTATGGCCTCGAGTTCCCCCTTCGATCTTCTCGATGCAGTGCCTTGCATGAATGGAGGCTTCGGGAGTGTGTTGAGTGCATCGAGGATGGTCCGAGGGCCGTTAGACTCCGAGACAAGGGCAGGTAGAGGCTTCGTGCCCTTTGCGAGCCATGTTGTTGTCAGGATTGAGCATGTTGGAGGGGTTTGTGGGTTGCTGGGTTTCAAGACGATGTGAAGGGCAACAACCGAGGATGGTCACAATCTAAAGCCCCCATCAGATGTAGGTGTGGCGAGGCCCCTACTAAGAGGTTTGATAGAAGAAGAGATCTGGAAGGTGTTGGGAGTTGAGGGAGAGGGTTCGAGGGTTGAGGGAGAGGTTTCGAGGGTGGAAGGAGTGGTTTCGAGGGTTGAGGAGGTGGCTTTGAGGATTGAGAGGAGCGAGGGGAGGAACTTGGGAGTGTGGTGGGTAATGTGATGACTAAGCATGTGAGGAGTTTGGGGCGCGAGAGTCATGTGAAAAGTTTAACCTACACTACTGTGCATTCGTGGTAGAGCAAGAAGCCCAAGTCGAGGGTGAAGCTTGAGAGGCATTGTGTCTCTGCTGCATATATGCTTTTAATGGCTTTTCCCAGTGCCGAGTTCTAAGTCCAGTCTTCATTTCTCAGTACCAACTTAGTACCTGAGCTGTCTGGGTTTCGAGAACCCTCTTTGAGGACAAAACGAGACTTGCAACACTTCTATTCTCTGTTTTCCCTGGTCCTTCGACCTAATTCCCTACACTGCCCCATTGTTCCACTGCTTAAGGCAGAGATTTCACATCTACAATGGCTCCATATATAAAGACAATATACAGCACTGATGAGACTTCAAGTCGAAAGTGCTCCAGTTCTTCTCTAGCAGAAGACCACCCTCTGCCCATCATCTTTACTCATCAGTTTCTAACCTGGCTCCCAACACAAAACACTCGCTTTGCTCGTGTTTTGTGTCCCCCCTAACCCTTCTATCCATTCTTCTTGAGCTCCGGGATATAGACAAATCCCTCCCCTGTAAAGTACCTTTTCACTGCCATTTCTTCTCTCCAGGTTCTGCTGCTAGGCAGGGCTCATAACCTAAAGGAGGTTGTTGCTTTGCAGAGGGAACCTGTAGGAGAGCTGTAGGGTAACCTCAGTAGTCTGGCAAGCTACTGATATATTAGTATCTACCTGTAGGGTAACTACAGGGTATCAGTAAGTAGGAATGAACCTAAGTAATAAACATACTCACCCTCAGTAGTCTGGCAAGCTACTGAGGGACTAGGAAAACTATCTAGTGCTATGTGCGATGCAAAGAGATTATGTAAGCTAGCAAACATGCGCCAACAATGGCTGGTTGCATAATAATCCAACAGTTTCTACACTGAACATATCAACACTACAATCCCTGCTATTAACCTTTAGGTCTGCCCATACTAGTTTTCTGTGTGCTACAATACATAGGTACATTGGGTTGTTGTGTTGCAACTCCAGCTTCTCCCTCCTAGTCCATCAATATTATGGGAAGAACTGAGTGAATTCTCATATGTATCCATGTTCACACAATGTTTAATTAATTTCAATCAAATAGCTAGTTTTAATATGTGACATTTTGTGTCCATGGATTTGGTGAGGATAACTATGGTAAGTTTCAACAGCATTGCTATGTGTCAGTATAAAGAGATGATATTGCTAAATCAGCATGGTTGTACTGTCATGAGGAGAATGAATTCTGGTGCAAATATTGCTCCATTTTTTGAATGAGAGACCCCAGACACCTAAGGCAATCATGGGATGCCCAAACCAGTTCATTTAAATGAAAATTCCAGGGCTGGGAATATGGGAAATCCCATCCATCCCATGCCCTAGAATCACATTTTCCCATGGGGGAGCAGCAGATGTCCCTGGGATGACCTTGCTCTAAGGGGCATTTAGCTTGAATGGTTTGGAGAAACTATTCAGCCTAAATGCCTATGAAAGAGGGTTACCTGAAGTGGACAGTCAGATCACACTTTTTTTTACTCTTTTGGAAGCAAAGGCACAACTTGCTGCAACTCATGCACTCTTTGTCAGCCTTAACACAGGCAGAGCATGCTTTGGGCTTGTCACCTGCCATGCTGCTCCCAGCTGCTACCTGCTATAGGATGGTCCTAGACTTGTTAGTAAAAGCCTGTGAGTGATCAGGTGACCACTCACTAAAGACCCAGCCTCCTGCATTCAATGTGTCTCATTTTCGAGCCTCTGATGCTTGGCCTCTAACCACCAAATCCTCTTCTGCTCAGCCACCTTCTTCTCTGCCACTTCCTTTGCTTTCCAGACCCACCTGGCTGCTGCACCCTTAGCCCTATGCTCCTCCTCCTCTGCCCCTAATGTCTTCTTGAGCTAAGTACATTGGCATCATTGGCATTCATCAAACTTGGCCATTTTGATAGCCACACTGTCCCTGGGTTTATCCCCTAGCTGCTCCATGGTCATCATCAACCACACCATGTTGGTTGCATTGGTGTTGAAGGTGGTTGCCAATGAGGAGGACATGGTGATTGAGAAAATAAGGGTTGGGGCTTACATGAACTCCATTCAGACTTTGCACTATGAAATTTTTTCAGACTCCAACAGTGTGGACTTCAAAAGTCAAACACACACACTTAAACACTCCAATGCCTCAAGGGCTTGGCCCTAACCAGGGGATACTGCCACATCCTTGACACATGCATGAGCCCCACACCAAAGTCTGAGCACTTCTGGCTCTGTCCAGGCTCATAGGAGCCTTCTGTGGAACCCCATTCTGCCTTTGTCTTTAGTTTTGATCTAGTTACTCCATCTCCATTCCATACTTAGAATATGTTTCTCCCACCTCTAAGTGACTTGCCATTACTGTACTTTCTGACTAACCTTCAGACTTTTGGTTGTCCAGTGATTACTGGCACAGCTTCCTAGTACCTTACCAACATTCTGTACTGCCCTCCAGAGTTATGTTTACCCAGACATTGCTTTGGAATGTCCTTTGGCATATGGTGGTAGCCTCAACAAAGTACTTCTTCTAATCACTATTTTGACTATAGGGACCTTTTTTTCTTTGACTATTTTGACTATTTGACTATGGCAACAACATTTACTTTCACAACTCAATATTTTGACTATAGGGACTTTTTTTTGTCTATTTTGACTGTTTGACTATGGTGGCAATGTTTACTTTTGTGACTTTGATAAATAGTGCAAGAAGTACAAAAAGTGTGCAAAAGTTGTAAGTAGTGCAAAATAGTATAAAAATAGTAGAAATAGCATTTTTCAGATTTGCTGATGCTTTTGGTTGTCCAGTGATTACTGGCACAGCTTCCTAGTACCTTACTAACATTCTGTACTGCCCTCCAGAGTTATGTTTACCCAGACACTGCTTTGGAATGTTCTCCATAGTATAAAAGCCCTTGTACATACATTGTAGCACCTCAGTTCAAATATCAAATAAGATACTCTTTGATCTCACTCAGCTCCAGTATTCTCTGGACACCTCTGACCCTTGGAACTCTGCAAGCCATAGTGTACATAGTTGTATGCTATCCCAGACCCTGCAGACTTTGCTGCTCTCACTATCTATACCCCCAGACTTCTTGGAGACAATTGAGAACCAGTCTTGACACTGTCCTCCTTTTGTTTGCACTGGTGATATCTTATATAATTCATATGAGCCTCCTATCTGCTTGCTGTTCAGACAGTTGAAGGAGGTAAACTAAATTCTCATGGTCAGCACATGGTTTGGACTGAGCATGTTTACAAAAAGATTGGAGTTGGAGGCACTCACCAGGTTTGTGAGGTCTGTACACATGCCTAATCTGTACCTACATTCATTGGATCTCTGAACATAGCTGTTTGAATGGTGGATTATTTTTCTTTACCAATAGCAGGTGCATGTGTACTGCTGTGTGGGATATGGAACTTCCAGTTGGACTGCCATTGCATCTCACCTGTATCCATTGTGGATCATCCTCTTTAAATAGTGCATGTGTTGTTGTCCATTGTACAATCTGTAGATGTGCTGCATACCCTGCAACTAGCCCTAGTGTTGGAGTATTTGGTACAGTGAACATCCATTATATAATCAGGCACCTCAGCTTCACACCAAGATGGAGTTCATTTGTCTAGTACCACTGCAACCACAATCATAAACTCTCCACAAAACCTAGCCTGCACTTAATTTCATCACGTCCCTTTCAATACAACTCCTGGCTCCATCAACAATTTCTTTGCTAGAAACATATCAGAATAAGTGTCAAACTTATGAAAAATATATCAACTCACACATGCAATTCTCTACAGTGACTTTGATAACAGCTCCACAGAGCCTATCTATATCACCACTCTCAGCATGAAAAACTGCCTGGACAGCTTTGGAAATAGTGTTCTGCATATTGGAGATTTTGTATTCCTTCACAGACAATGACAAAGCCTGCTTCCATACATGTTGCCCATGCTGCATTAAAAAATAAGAATGCTCAGCAACAAGTAAGCATCCTGCAAAGTAAGCAAATCATGTGCAGACAGTGACAAACCCCTACCAATGGCATGTTCAACTACTGATTGAACAGTTGGCAACTTTCCAAACAAAGTAACATCTTGGGGTAAAGGTGGCATAGGGATGTCAGCATCCACATCAAATTCTGACTAAGCATGTGTAGATATGTCGGCCTTTCAATGGGAAGATAATAATCCAACACCTACAAGCTAAAGAGCAGTATGGTCAACAATGAGTGGATAAGCAATCTAGCCAGTGGGGGCATGTGGGGGGATGTCTACCTCCTGTCATAGAGCAGGTTACATTGATGACACAATACACAAAGGAAATCAGACAATGCTGCAAAAAGCCATGGACTTACTCACATTCTGATATATGAGGTTTGATGAGGAAAGCCATCAACATCAGCAGGCATCTAGTGCAACAAAGCTTACAACCTAGAAGTAAAATCAAGTGAGGGAGGAAGTGAAGATCATCTGCCTCACAGCCTGTCATACCACCAATATCAACAGAGCAATGGAAGACATTTAGGAGAGTTCTGGCTAATCATGCCATCAAATCACTCACTTCCTGTCATCCCACCAACATGAAGAGTGCAAGTGAGGGCATTCAGCACACATCCAGCCCATCATGCCACCAAATCACTCACTGACTGTCATCCCACCAACATGAAGAGTGCAAGTGAGGGCATTCAGCACACATCCAGCCAATCATGCCATCAAATCACTCACTGACTGTCATCCCACCAACATGAAGAGTGCATTCAGCACACATCCAGCTGATCATGCCATCAAATCACTCACTCCCTGTCATCCCACCAACATGAAGAGTGCAAGTGAGGGCATTCAGCACACATCCAGCCCATCATGCCATCAAATCACTCACATACTGTCATCCCACCAACATGAAGAGTGCAAGTGAGGGCATTCAGCACACATCCAGCCCATCATGCCATCAAATCACTCACTCGCTGTCATCCCACCAACATGAAGAGTGCAAGTGAGGGCATTCAGCACACATCCAGCCCATCATGCCATCAAATCACTCACTCGCTGTCATCCCACCAACATGAAGAGTGCAAGTGAGGGCATTCAGCACACATCCAGCCCATCATGCCATCAAATCACTCACATACTGTCATCCCACCAACATGAAGAGTGCAAGTGAGGGCATTCAGCACACATCCAGCCCATCATGCCATCAAATCACTCACTTCCTGTCATCCCACCAACATGAAGAGTGCAAGTGAGGGCATTCAGCACACATCCAGCCCATCATGCCATCAAATCACTCACTCCCTGTCATCCCACCAACATGAAGAGTGCAAGTGAGGGCATTCAGCACACATCCAGCTGATCATGTCATCAAATCACTCACATACTGTCATCCCACCAACATGAAGAGTGCAAGTGAGGGCATTCGGCACACATCCAGCCCATCATGCCATCAAATCACTCACTGACTGTCATCCCACCAACATGAAGAGTGCAAGTGAGGGCATTCAGCACACATCCAGCCCATCATGCCATCAAATCACTCACATACTGTCATCCCACCAACATGAAGAGTGCAAGTGAGGGCATTCAGCACACATCCAGCCCATCATGCCATCAAATCACTCACTCCCTGTCATCCCACCAACATGAAGAGTGCAAGTGAGGGCATTCTGCACACATCCAGCCCATCATGCCATCAAATCACTCACATACTGTCATCCCACCAACATGAAGAGTGCAAGTGAGGGCATTCAGCACACATCCAGCCCATCATGCCATCAAATCACTCACTGACTGTCATCCCACCAACATGAAGAGTGCAAGTGAGGGCATTCAGCACACATCCAGCCCATCATGCCATCAAATCACTCACTCCCTGTCATCCCACCAACATGAAGAGTGCAAGTGGGGGCATTCAGCACACATCCAGCCCATCATGCCATCAAATCACTCACATACTGTCATCCCACCAACATGAAGAGTGCAAGTGAGGGCATTGAGCACACATCCAGCCCATCATGCCATCAAATCACTCACATGCTGTCATCCCACCAACATGAAGAGTGCAAGTGAGGGCATTCAGCACACATCCAGCCCATCATGCCATCAAATCACTCACTCGCTGTCATCCCACCAACATGAAGAGTGCAAGTGAGGGCATTCCGCACACATCCAGCCCATCATGCCATCAAATCACTCACATACTGTCATCCCACCAACATGAAGAGTGCAAGTGAGGGCATTCAGCACACATCCAGCCCATCATGCCATCAAATCACTCACTCCCTGTCATCCCACCAACATGAAGAGTGCAAGTGAGGGCATTCAGCACACATCCAGCCCATCATGCCACCAAATCACTCACAACCTGTCATCCCACCAACATGAAGAGTGCAAGTGAGGGCATTCAGCACACATCCAGCCCATCATGCCACCAAATCACTCACAACCTGTCATCCCACCAACATGAAGAGTGCAAGTGAGGGCATTCAGCACATATCCAGCCCATCATGCCATCAAATCACTCACATACTGTCATCCCACCAACATGAAGAGTGCAAGTGAGGGCATTCAGCACACATCCAGCCCATCATGCCATCAAATCACTCACTCCCTGTCATCCCACCAACATGAAGAGTGCAAGTGAGGGCATTCAGCACACATCCAGCCCATCATGCCATCAAATCACTCACATACTGTCATCCCACCATGGAGTAAGTCCATCCAGTGGATTCAGCAGATCACAAATTGACTCACATGCTGTCAACATATCCAAGTGAATCAACAACCCTCTATAGTAGTAGTAATTGGTCATTCACCTCACAGTTTGGAAACCAGCTCAGCAGATCAGCTTCAAGGTGTTTCACATCCACCTGAAGCCTGTCCTTAAGGCCCAATGACATGTAGTGCCACAATGTCCTTTCACACTCATCAGTATCTGTTCCACCATTCATTTGCTTACTTACCTATTCACAGCATACTTAACACATATCCCAATACTTGACTGCTGTGTTGATATAAGCAGCCTTTGTAAACCTTCCTCATTTAGAACATTCACTGTGCACTCCATCAAAGGAGTGCAATCTGCATCTTCTTCATGCATCTCTGCCATCAGGAGTTCTTAGCAGTATTGTCCCCAAGTAAGGAAATACCCACTGTTGAGTGATACATATCCCTTAGGTGGAAACTTGCACATATCAAGCTCATGCTTTACATATCCACACCACTTTTCCAACAACTCTCCTTGCTTCTCTATAGCCCTTTCTTTAGCTTCTGCTATTTTCAAACCCCCATCCAGAAGCTCCCTGATAGCTGTGAGGTACAAGGCATCCACCTTTGTCATCAATACTATCACAGGAACTAAGTGTGGTGCTCAGTTATACATGACAACCATGTCCACCCAATAACATTCACCATGTCCTGTATCACACTCATTGAAGAATTTCCTTTCAGCAGCAGTTACTGTCCTGTGGGAGTCAGTCATGGGGATGCAAAACCTAGAGTTTTATATATGGCTTTAGTCTGCAGTCACTCATAGTGTAGCTCTTACCAGATAGCATGGATGCGCTCGTTCACTCTTGTTGTCACAGCATGGTCAGCCACGAACCGCTTCATCTGGTCAAATTGTTGTGTGGATCCTGCTTCAAAACCACAAGAATCATGGAATACAAAGCCTGGGTTGCTCTGAAACACAAGTTCATTCTGAATATCATGATAACCACGCTGGAAGTACTCAGTTTCAATATGAACTTCAGGTGCCATCAACCATGGCAGCTTACTGTCAATGTGCCCTGCACGATGTCACTCTCGATCTGAGAATCAATCAGACAAGTATCACTGACCATATAGGACTATACCTTGTTTCCGTTCCCATCAAAAATCTCTGGCTTATCCGTAGAGTTGCAGACCCTTTGAAGGATGGTGGTTTTACCTGCATTTGCTCTTCCCATGACCAAAATTCGAAAGCGCTTTATCTTCTTCAAGTATTCATTCGCCATCTTAGAATCAAGACGGTAAGCAGGCCCAGAAGACGTAGTTGCTGCGATTCGACATATGGAGATAGTGAGGAATTCACATAATGCAACAGTACTTACCTTGGACTATGGCTTCAATCTGAGCGGGAACTGGGTTCGCTACATCGCCAGCAAGATTGCTAGCTATGATATTCCAGTATCAAGCGCCTGATTTATCGGGGGCTAGAAATAATCATACCTGCAGCCGTAGTTTCTGTTGCGGCAGGAACTATATCACTTTCATCGCCTTGGTTGGCCCGATGAGAATCGCTGCCGCTCGCTGGCGAGAGCGACTTTAACCACTTTCTGATACGACGACCAGGAGCCATGCAGAGCAAAACTACGATTCTATATCCTTGATAGCGTAGAGCTTAAGGTGAGCGGAGGATCAGTGTGAAACCCCGTGACCGCAGAGACTCACGACGACTTGCAGCTTGATCGATATCAAGATGCCTGTCTCCCCATTTCCCACGGAACAGGGTGGGGTCCTAATGTCGCATGGCCCTTACGTAAGGAGGGCGTCGAGGGCAGATACGGGAATGTAGACAATATCTAATAAGATAAGTTTAAGATTAAGGTTGGGTGGGTCAGACTGAGATCGAAAACCACATGGTTTTTCGTGCGCCCAAAAGGCAATTCTCGTGGCCAGACCCGAGTTGCGACGACCCACAAAGGCAAGGGACCGAGTGGAGGCGCGCGCCTAGGGGGGTTCTCACGGGCCACGCCCGCTAATATATAAGATATAAGATATAAGATAATATATAAGATTAACTTGTAAGATGCCGCAAGGCCCTTACATGAGGGCGTCGAGGTTATCTACCTAATGCCGTGCTGAATGTTGCTGAACTTGTACACATCCAACCCACCACACCATGTAATAAGGATAATTATCTGCATCTGGGAGTGATAAATAGGCAACCAGCCGAAGTTGCAACTTGGGGTGACCTAAAATGAGAAAGGAAAAATGAGAACTGTTTGCTAAAAGGAAAAGAAGTACGACGGCGACGACAAGTCGCCAAGCAAGAGAAGTGATGACGGTAAAATATATGTACTGATCCAAACATCAAGATGATTTCCCCTCCTTCCCCCTCTTTCTCCTCTCCCTGGGGACGGAATAACAAACCATCAACGAGAAAAAAAGAAGGCGCGACATTCGCAGGGACATCGTTCAATTTTGCATAGAAAATTTTTCCTGCATTGTCAACCATGCCATCTTGAACCTCCTTCTCGTGCTCCTTTCTGTGGCTCAGCGTTAGCGGTTGTCAGTGAACTGCTGGTATTGCTGGGCTGGCTCTTGAGCGACATGGCAGCCATCGACGGCGTGGCTATCGGTGCCGCTTGCGAAGGAACGAAAGGCTGACTAGGCGGGGGAAATTGGCCAGAGGTATAAGCAAAGCAGCTTGTGGTGAGCTGCCAGATGGACTGTATCGATGTTGTCGTCGACATGCTGGGGTGTAGTGTCAGAGAGAGCTGCTTACGGTTGTAGGGCAGCAGCACTATATCTCTGAAAACTCCCTAGTCCAATTACAGATCCCCGTAGACCGGATAATGACCTCGGATTTCCTGTGCAAGCTGCTTCAATGCATCTAACAAATGATCAGAGAGACGATCATTAGAATCGAATCCGAAAGTAGCTACCCATTGTCCCTTGCTTCGTTTTCTGTGCAAACGCGATCAATTCCGTCATCCGACTCACGCCCTCGGCCAGCTGCAAAACGTCACATTGCTGACGTTCGGAGCACGTCGGCGACTTACCTCCACGTGTCGCATAGTCATCCGCGGGATGCCAAAGGCATTCACAGGCTGGCCTGGTACAGATGAATCGATGATGAGTACCTGATGCTCTTCCCACTGCCTATCTTCTTCGGTGCGATGGGTGCCTGGAACACCATTCGGACTAGACGCCTTGGATCATTCGATAACACAATAGCATTCAGAGAGGCGGACTTCTCGTGTGCGTGCTCATCGAATTAGAGATACTCGAATTTGAGCAAACACTGAAACTGTTGCTGACGGGTTGACATGCAACCCGGCACTGGGAATAATAATATGTGAACGGTAAGCGAACCTCGCAGTTACCGTGTACCCGTGGATATGCTTGTATGCCTAGTCTGCAGTAACGTACTCTACCACTGCATAAGCCTGGCCCATCAAGTTGTTCTCGTGCGTAGTCGCCAGATAAACTGAAGTGATATGACATGGCCAATTTCTGTTTAGTGGGATGCGTGAATAAGATGTGGCAAATGCAACCCAAGCACGTGCCGAACGGTTTAGCCTCTTGTTGTCCTTCCACAATGTGATATTCATCACCGCTCTCAAGGTAAAGCGGTCCTCTGGGTCATCCCAAATTTGTAGTCGAACTTTCTGTCGGATGATCATTAACGGACGCCACAACAGCCGAAGATGGCTAACCCAATGACCCTCGCCCGAACGCTGGACATTAAACTGCGGCATCCCTCGCCGAACCCCAAGTGGGGTTAGGATTGCATGGCACGTTGTAGACCCCAATTATGTTGTACTCGGGAATCACGGCTGGTTGCGGTTGCAATGCACCTGGATCGGACGCAGCAGGGTTCATAGGTACTGCGATCTCGACTGTCCTTGCGGCGGGCGTGGCGCGACGGGTGGTTGCATCGACAGAGATTGTCCTTACTGAAGGGATGGTTGAGTTTACGAAGGCATCCATGCAATTGGTACAAGTGAAGATGGTGAGAACTGCGATTGCAAGGTTCGTGGGATATGGGATAGTCCAGTCTGTGATGGTAGTATGCCAGGTGGAACTTGTGGTTGAAATTGCATTGTTACTGTACATGCCCCATTACGTGGGAGGAAAATGTTGTGAGGGGTAATGCATGATCACATTTCCCTGGGACCCACTGTACAAGAACCAGAATTTCTCCGCAGTTGCACTGCAATGTTGATGGGGGTTGGACGTTGGCAGCCCGTACGATTTGTGGGGGGTTGATAGTATTGGTCAGCCAGTCAGCCATCGCCTGCGACATTTCCATGCCATCATTCTGGATGGCCCGAGGATGAAAGGAAAATGTGGTACAACTGTTTTGTATTTGAGTCGCACCAAGGACCGTGTTTCCAGGAAACTAGGGATTAGAGATGGCGACAAGCGCGTTTTTCGCTATGACACATTGGTGGGCCTGTGAAGGGGCGGGTGCTGCCATCCAGCCTTGCACAGCCATCCGGCCTGCAGCAAATCAGTCCAAGGTATCTGGAGACATTGATCTAGGAATAGAACCTGCTAGACGAAGCATTACAGGTTTTTGACCTGGTTAACGCAGTTGGTCGGGGAAAGAGACTTGTACGTTCATGGCCATGTTCATGCTATTGAGGGCTGGCTGACGCGGGATTATGGTTGGGACATGACTGACGGAGTCGTTCGAACCTTCATGACGGTGTGACTGGGTTGGGCGTGCCTGCATACCATTTCGGGGAGATGAGACAACCGAGGGCGGAGATTTGAGCCGAACCTCATCTGCTGGTGGGTTGATTTGTGGGCTCTAATCCCGCTGCAAGGTGTTTTGCTACTCCGAGTCGACATCGGGAAGGAATTATGATTGGTTTGGGCGTTGCATCCGAGAAGGAACATTAAACATTTGGGGATTATTTGGCGTTCACCATGAGCCTGAGGTTCATGAAGCTTTGTTGTTGAGGTAAGAAGTAGATGTTTGAGATGGGAGGAAGCTCCCTGCGCATTTCGGGCCATGTCCACCCAAAATGTTTTCGGAATCGAATGAATACACGGCCACCCCGTAGACACAATCAGGTTTACGTTGACAGGGACGTAAGTCTGATGTCTGTCAGACTGCAACCAGATACTTCATTGCACACATTGTGTTCGACAGCGACTGATGGTGATTAATATCAGCTCTAAATGTCACTTGAGGCAGACTTGAGGTAGAATTATATGCAGATGCAATTTTCAACCCGGCCTTCCCGTCACGCTCCCGATTTCGTCCAATCATTGATAAAGTACTAAGAAAACCACTATTATTCACATATTCGCACTACAGACACAAAACACATAGCACGCTATACACATGTATTTCCATACACAAGTCAGTGTGTAGATTATTACCATACAAAAGAAAAGAGTAGGCAAGGGGTTTGTCATAGCATCTAGAAGTAATCGCCCAAAAGGGCTTCGGCGTTGTTTGAGGCGAGCGATTTGTCGCTACTATTGCTGTGAGCGGGGCCAATGGGTTGCCCCGTGCGAGACGTGCCGTGATGTATGGTGGTACTAGGCAACGCGCGGGGGTTGGATGTAGTAGCCGGAGTGGCAGGCTCTGTGTACATGCTGGGGAGCGCCTGTAAAATAGATCCAGAATTCTTGCCATAGCGTGCTTGATCTGAAAGGACGATCTCGTTGAACAACCTTCACAAGGATGTGTAGATATCAGTGATCCGTCAATCGTTCCAGAGTCAAGGCACTCACCCGCGCCATTTATCATTCTTCATGTCCTTTCCGTACCGCTCAAAATCCTTGGTGAACGCCCAGTCAATTGCACTCCAGAAGTCATGGCCCCCTTTCACTCTACTGGGGGGGGCCTTGCCACTCCCTGACTTGGCACGTTTCGCAGGCGGTTCGCTCGTAGATACATCCATTCCTGCTTCTCCACCAGCCCCTTCTTCGCCGCTTTCGTTACCACTTTCATCATCCGCAGCTGTCCCCGCAATGTATTGATGTGCCTTCCCATAGCTGCGCTAAATCTTGTGTCAGTAACAGTCGGCAGAACTTCATGTCCCGTACCAGATAGGCAAAGTGTAGCTGATACTCAGCTTTCGAACCCGACCCAACACCACCTCGCTTGTATTTACTCAGTGCTGTCCATGTAAGCTCCTCCAATGTCATGCGTGACTTTCCTGTGCTGTCCAGTAGCTATAAACAGTCAACGGATATGATCGGACTTGTTGTCGAGCAGCACTCACCAGTATGTGCAATTTGTTTCGGGCGGCACTGCACTCCCTTTTAATGACTGTGCATAGGACACGTTCGTTTGCCGGGTTACCGAAGACGTTCTGAAATCCCAAAACATCTGCACGCGACTTGAGCCGTTCCTAATTGTGACAATAAAAGACATGAGATGTATATACAAAGAACATGATCTGGCCGAGACGCACCTCGACATCGTAATGAAGCCCTTTGTAGTTTGTCCGGCCCGCTTGCACAACCAGGTCTTTGGCAATAATGAGCACCTGCATCTGTTATGGTTGATCAGTATACGCAAAACCTTGAGAGTGCACCACACACCACCTGATCCACACTCAGTTGGAACCCGCCTTTGATGCCTGCAGATGCCATCTCCACAGCATTCTGCGTGTTCACCGAATGTGCCATGATTTCGTCCTGTCCATTTAAAAGCCTGTAGCCAATTGCTAGCTGCCAAATACGCATGTGGAGATCGCCAGTGTCCAGGTTCTTCCCGAGCTGGGCATGCAGACAAATATCAGAATGATGAGGAGATGAAAGAGTGTGACTTACACGAATAAACATGCTGAGCTCCGAAAACTGAGAAGCCTTGAGTCCGAATTCGGTTGCAACTTTCTGGGCCCACAACTTCAGATGCTTGACATGATCTTCTGAGTGCTTGGTTTCCCTGCGCAATACTTCAGAGAAAACGGGTCCATCACCTGAGGTTATGGGAGCATCCTTGTCACCACACTCATATGAAAACAAGCCTTGAGACTCATCCTCAGGCGCCATAGTACGTTGCCAGTCATCCCCACCTTCATAAACAGGCCGTGAAGCTGGATGCGACACATCAGAACCCAAAACATCGGGTGACGCACGAGACGCGTCAGGCATCATCACGCATGTCGCATTCAATAGAAAGGGCCGTGATGTCCCCGATGTCCCTTTGGATGCAACGACTGAGTATTGCATTGGGGTTGGTCAAATGAAACGTACCTGCAGAGTGCCGATGTGGCCTGGAGTCCAGTACTGGAGATCCCAAAGCATCGGGCGCCCCCTGCGATGCAACGGACATTGTCATCATGCGCGCTGCACTTCCCTGATAAGGGCATGGTGTCCCTGTACACACGTTAAATGTCGCACCCAGACTGATAATATGATCCTACCTGTTGTGCTCCGGTGTGTTGGGAAACTACTTCCCAAATCTTCGAAGTTGGCATAATAGTCGCCATGTGTATGTTGCTGTGACATGGATAACTTGGTTGCACACGCGAAAAAAAAGGCTACGAAGGGACTCGTCTTATATGTGTTCGTGCTGTTGGGGTTGACCAAACAGTGTCAAAAAAATTACACGGGCCCTGGATAATTTCATGCGACATCGTGACGATCAAGACTCACCACTTGTTATGAGCACGGATGTCAAGTGTCTGCACGTCACGTCCGTGGGTCAGTCAATCATTTGAAAGGAAAACGTGCACTTCCCAGTCCGATGAAACATGTTAATAAAGCACGACGGTACTGCCATGGATGGACTCATAGGTGGCTGTCTTGCTGGGTTGGCTTTTGAGGTTTTCAGTGTCTTGATTTTCTGAGCATTGAGCTCTGCTGCTGCGCCTGTGTGGATAGCCCGATCACGATCTAACTGTTGGACTTGAGTGCGGAACTGTTGCACGTGGGTAGCATTGCGCATCTGTGCAGTGTTTAGTATGAGGTCAGAGGGGACAAGGTGCTCAATTCGTCGCGTGGTCTTCGTAGTTTTCTCGCGTTCCTCGTAAACTGATACTGCAGCCGAACCAGTACATCGATGTCTTGCACAATTGTGCTGAACGTTAACGCAACATGTAAGGGCCTTGGATGAAAAACATATGCAGAATCCAGTACTCGATTACAATAAGCATCCAACTTACCATGACCGGTAGCACAACCCAACTCGAAGCTTGTATCCGCGGCAGGTTATAAATGTCAGCCGAGCCAGTCACTTCGAACGTTTCGAGCAATATCCAATTGGCTTGGTTGTGCTGTTGGGCTGGTGAGTGACAAATCTGAAGAAGTTTGTGGAGGCGTCCAACGAGGGGGAGTGTCGAACTGGCTGCACGTGGGTCTTGCGCAAGCACGAAGTCTCCAAGTCGACACGTTTCACTGCTTGATGTGACCACGGACTGACAGGTTTGATAAAGACGGCGCTCAACATGTTGCAGTGCATATGGAGCTCGCGATGCTGTCATTGTCTTCTCAATGGGTCATGGTCGTGTCTTGTCATGCACGCATGATCCTGACATCCGTTCGACTCTAAATCCAATCGCGCGAAGTCACGAAGATAAACTCACCAGCTTCAAGGGTTAGTGGCTCATTGATAAGCCCAAAGTAATCTGCAATGATGTTGCGGAATGATGGGATGTTGATGTTGACCAGTGCCTCGACCCCAGAACCTGGCATAAGCCAATCTTGTTCGTCATTGCTATAGGGAAGTTCAGTGGACACGGGCCCCCGAGCATGAAATTTACCACCAGACAAGAGGTGGCGGACACGATGACATCGGGCCATTCTGTGGGCGATATCCCGGGATGGCGCTTGTCTGTTACTGTGAATACTGTGATCACGGATGACAGTGTTGTAAGATTCAAACCCTTCTGTAGCAAACAAGATTGCCAGTCCAAAACATTGAATGTGGTCGGGCAAGTGGCGAATAATGTGAAATTTCGGTTTATTGAACCACCGCGGTGTCCAACGCACTGTGCAGTGCAGGAAGTGGTCAATTGCGACTTGCAGGACGGCCTAAACATATGTTAGTCAACGCGCGAAGTGTATGTGCGATACGTACCAGGTGCTCATCGATGTTGTCAATGCATGGCTGCCAAACGAGGGGAACGAGGGCAGATAATGCAAGGAATGCTTCATAGCATTCCCGGGGAACGAGGTCGTAAAGTACGAATGGTGCCGCCTGCGAAATAGCGCGGAAATCTCGTCTGGTGAGTGATCCAGCATATTGAACCAAAGTTTGGCCAGCCAGTGGAGGGATGCCGAGCCCTGTAACATCAAATGATGCCAGCCGGACCTGAAGCTCTACCTTCTGAGCGTCGTTCAGCCTAGAGATTGTGTCGCGCCAGAAGTACTTCAGAAAACCAAGTAATATGACATGGAGAATCTCCACTGGGGTGTCTTGATGGGGATCGAGGCCTGAAACGAATGAGTGAAGAAACTGCCCGACCTTCGCAGAGGGCCTGTACCTTTAATCCTCCATACAGGACTCATGAACTGTTCGACTGGTCGGCCTTGAGTGATCGCGCTAACCGCCTCAGTATATCTGTCCGATCCTGCATGGATACCTTTCACATGTTTGAGGATGCGCTCGACAAATACATCCATATATGTGTCCTTGATGCCTGTGTCCGTCTTCATCTTGATATATCGTGTCTTGCCCTTGCCGCTGGTGACCTCGTGGAACATACTACACAGCTTATTTACCGTATCTTGGCGTGTGCGGGGTGGGTTGGCCTCGAGGATCATAAGATATCAGTCTAAATGTGTCAACGAATGGGGCACGTACTCCAAGAAAGCGTCTTGCTCGATCCACAAGATCTTGCATTGTCTCAGAGTGGCGGCCCTTGCGTTTCGACTGATGCGTGACATCTCTGTGAAGAGATCCGTCTGAGTTGGTTGCAACTGATCCCATTTGAATGGAACGGGCATCGTCGTCAGAATTTGTGACTGCTATGCCTGCGAGATCTGGGCATTGACTCGAATCTGCCCCTGCCCCATGGACCCAACAATTACGACAAAAGTATTTACCCTGCAAGCCCACATGGCATGCAAGTTCGCTTTGCATCGGATTGTCGCCAAGCATCGCCAGGACAGCAGGTATGACGAGAGCCATCTCCCTTGCTTCAATATCCCATGCCCAGATGCCATGCATTTGGGCATATCTGCAGCTCCGTGCAATGAGGATTGTGGAGGGCAAATAGGTTGAAATACGACTTACTCGAGTTGATCCACAATTCCATCAAGCATCTCTAAAGGGGGGGCAATGTTAGATGTGGCAAGAAAATGAATACTACTCTCTTTATGGACCATAACATGGGGGAGTCTGGCTGCTGTGAAAAGAAACGAGTTGTGCTTGTTCCATTTCTTCGATGTGTTGCCGGATGTGTCATCACAGTAGAGCCATATCATGTAACTGAGGACGCGGTGTCCCCGTGCTAGCGTATGCCACCTATTGCCGACTGCAGGGTTAGTCAATGTCCATGGGAGGACACCGTATCCTCTCGTCTCTATCAAACCTGTGGTGCGGCTTCAATGAGTGCAAGCAAAAACTTAAGCCAGTACTCACCTATGATATTGCGTGGGTCTGGTTGACCATCCATCCGATAGGTTTGGAGCAGGTGCAGGAACGAGAGAAGGAATTGACTCGCCTGCACCTCCATAGTCTCATACATGTGGACGACATATCCACGTGTGTGGTCGCTCACAACAGGGTGAGCTCACCACGCGCGACCCCAATACTCGAAGTCGGAGGAAGGGGAACCTGGAGTAGACGGTTTGGTGTACCAACGCTTGGGAACAACGACTGTACCATCCATCAACTTCATCGGTTCAAAAACATAGAAATCTTGCTGGCCCTTGCGTATCATAGGCGTGGCAATGGTGGGATCAATTTCATACAACCATCTTGATGCTTGCCAGGGTTGGTCAAGTCGGCCGCCTGCATCTTCAGGATAATGGCGGATGTGTGGGCAGACACGCGGGTTAGCCATCTCCTGTATAGGTTGACACTATCAGTTTACTAAGCACATGTTGTATGTTTGACTTACTTGTGCGATGATGGAAGGCAGGTGATTAACATAATAGACATGGCCCAGAGCACCTTGATAGCGGACTGACAGGATACCATACTGAGACTGGAGAGCACTGTCAATATCTTTGAGTACCCTAGTGGAGGGGACGTTATCGACACCGAGGACAGAAAGTCCCCAGAGGATGACTTGAAGTTGCGCATCCGAGAATAAAGAGTGTGGGAGGTGCCGCAGAATGTCGAGGATGCATGTCTATTGATTAGTGTCGGTGAGAAGAGAAAGCCATCACTACGGAATAGACGTACCTTCTTATCTGGCCACGGAAACCATGTAGTGTTTGGAGGTGTGGTATCACCACGCTGGGCCGGGCGGGTTGCGCCTGGCTGAAGCAGCTCTGTAGATTCGTCGAATGCAATCAGTATAATCCGCCCTCGCCATACAGTCTGGTGTTACTGACCTGGATCAAAATCTTCGCCTTCAACATCAGGGGAGTTCGATCCATCTTCATCCGAACAAATCAGATCTTCTCCATCAGCTAACCACCCTGCCAAGTTGCTAGCCATCGTCATTAGTTGCTCGTCATGTGCACTCGGTACGTAGAGTTGGTCGTGGTCAATGGCATCCCAGTCAAGTTGAAAAACATCATAGTTATCAGTATCAGGGGCAGCCGCCTGTGGCATGTATTGTGTGCCATGAGGTTTGAGTTCTGGGAGATCTGCTAGAAGGTTGTGAGCTGGTGGGCTCAAGTCGGGTTGGGTCGGGGAACTCCAAGGGCAAAGTGGAGGGGAGAGGAGGTGCTTGACATTGTCTTGATGCAGGATACTTTTCGCATGTCGTCGAGCAAAGCGGGCATCTCGCCACTTGCTGTCCTTGCAGGCCAGGCAAGACCATTTGTGCTTGTTGCGACCAACACCTGCTGCCCAGACTACAAAACGTTTACGTTAGTTTGTGAAGGTGCATTTGCAATGCGGATACTATTATAGGGGTGTGTGACTTACACTGGGGATCGAACTCTTCGGTCATGACCGGTAATACAGCGGTGGGTTCGTTGAACGTTGAACTGAAGTTTGAACTTGTAAAATAATAAACTTAATAATGAGCACCACTGGATCCAGCTGTCAAGATTCATTTTGACTCATATCCACTGCAGTTTTAGATAAATTTGCACTCTAAGATTGTGTCTGCGGCAAACTGCAGTGAGTTTGCTGCCCGCCCTAATCAGGAATGTGCCAGATTCATGTCTCGCGCGACTCAACTATCCGTAATTCTCAAATTATGTTTGTTTGGATCACAGGGGTGGCCATGTACGAAGTCGGGTCAACGTAGAATATGCGTGAGAAGCAAAGTGGCTGTGCTCTCCCTCCCGTACTTCGGACATATTAGCGTCGCACCACCGTCCAACTATTTGGTGCCGGAAAGTACACTGTAAGACTTCATTCATACTGCATCCAGGTCATAGTGTTGACCCCTTCGTAGCATTCAATTGAACGAACGTTCTGTGCCCCTTTAGTTGGTCAGGACCGTCAGGACCTTCTTGCTGGGTTACCGGACCTATCAACGAGTACAATATCCAGGAGGACACGAAACAGATCACACTAGTTTCGTAAGAACATTTCAGTGTCTATGGTGTAACGGTAATTATGAATAATGCCTTCTCGCGCTGAACACTTTACGCTTGGATTATCTGTTTCAACATTTTCTTGGATGCATTTCCGATGTCACCCAACAGAAAACATGGAGGCTGTATGTGGAGGTGCCAACATTTTCGACTTGATCAGCAAGGACATTTCCCATTTCATGCAAACTTTTTGCTCCTTAGCGGCCTTGACAATGAAGTTGGTAGGAAGTCTATTCACAGCTTTCAACAGGTCAAGAGCGTAAGCGTCACTTTACACCTATGAATCAACCACATGTGATTAACTATATCAACACAGAACGAGTTTCTGTCGCTTGGCTTTACTTAGCAATCCCATGATTCTGTTGTTGGGCGAGGCAACGTCTACTCTCGATTCCACCTCAGGAATCAAGGATGGCCGTGTCAGCGAAGCTAGCACCGATGACGAAGCGTCTCGTATTGAGAGGAGATTGGAACGAAACATGTTCAGCTGCAGGTCTTGAAGAAACAGACATTTTGGCGCCTACGCTATATTAATCAACGTTTCCATTCCAGCCGTTGGGTAATTCTAAGTAACCTTGGTGGTGCCTCTGCACTTGGTACAGTCGGCGGTGCTATCTGGCACGGAATTAAATGTGCCGGTAATTCTCCAAAGGTAGGTCTACACTGGCTGCCTTATAATACTTCTTGGAACACCAAAAACTCTGCATCCTAGGGCGAACGGCTAGTTGGCACTGTACTATTTCAACCATGAACGCTCGCGCACCAGTCATGGGAGGAAATTTCGGCGGCTGAGGTGGCACGTTCTCCCCTTTTGATTTCCCAATCACGAGCTGGTGACCAAAGGATGATGCATGGGACGCTAAACTCTGGTTTCACGATTGGAGGTTGTTCGGCCATACAAAGTGAATTTTCCTCGCTTGCTACGTACCCGCCCAGACATCCAAATCACTGCAACACTTGTTTCTTCAATGATGTTTGCTGAAACCACATTCTCAGAGCGCCCTAAACCTGCGTTGGGATCTGCTGTGGCATGCGGTATTTTACTTGGCGTTTTCGAAGGTGTTGGTGTTCTGTTCTCGCAAACATATAACGAAGGTGCAGGACCCCGCGTGAGTGTCTCATAAGACAGATTGCATCAACTGTATCCTACTTTAATCCATTTACCGGCCCATTAGAAAAGGAGAGGGCATGCATACATTAATCGCGCCCTCCAAAATTGAGAACCATACTAGGAATGTAGAGAGCGAGAGGGTAAGGCAGTGAAATTCGACCGGCTGTCTACTGCTGCATCATAACGTTACACATGTACTCATCCCTCACCTTTCTTTCCTGCCGGCGCCCATCCCGAACACCAGCCCAGGTGCTCAGCGCCAGCGCAACCGTGCACGCCACAAGCGTGATTCCCAAACTCGACACATAGCAACTCGACACATAGCACCGCCGACCCATCAAGCATTGGGGCTCTGATGAACCTGATCTGACATCAGCGAACGAGTTTGTGACTTCGCGCGGCGTATGCGCGTTAAGATCATGGCCAAGCATGATCGAGAAAACGTTCCCGCCAATAAGCGGTGCCAGAGAGACGAAGCCACAGTTTTTTTTCAGACAGATGAGCTGATTCCGCAGGCATTGATATGGGTTTTTAATGGACCAGGTAAGCGACTCTCATCTCATACATAAGGCATCGGGATGATGGAGTGTGCGCTCACCTAGACCAAACCAATCGATAACGATTGTCGGAAGAGCCCCAAACAGACCACCGTACGCGACTCCTAGCGGTGTTGTTGCAATCCAGAGTGCGAATGCTTGAAATTTCGATGGAAACTGCTTGGGATACGATGAAAAGCGAGGATACAATGCATAAGCAGTATGCTCGAGGGAGATGAAGCTGGTTGTGTATCAAATCTGAAAGGAGGCCTGCGGAGTGTGTTGGCCGTATAGCAGATTAAATCAAGCAATAAGATGACCATCACCAATTAGTATTCGGCGAGCGAAGTTACCTACGCTCAATGTCGACACCTGCGCGGCTTGCCATATAGATGCTTCTACTTCGTCATAGTTCGGGTTCGAATCAGCAAAGAGAGCCAGGGAGATCGAGCCAATATTGTTAATGTCTGTTTTCCACATGTCAAGGAAACAAATAAGCCAAATAAGCATCTGCGAACGTACACATGATACCTATTCCGCTCACTTCGCGATCCGATAAGACAAGAAACTACGAAACGAAATTCACACTTACAAAGCGACATGATGGTGCAGACGAGGTAAAAGTCTGGAGTGCTCCAAAGCATCTTCCCATGTATATCCGGTGAGCTATCGGGCTTTGAGGGACTCTGGGCACCCCCAACCTCCGACACGGAGGATGATTCATATCCAGGCCGAGCACCTAAGAGACTATCCCCTTCTCCTACACTCACAGTTTCGATATCTGGGCCAGCAAAGAATGCCCCTGAGATTTGCTCACGATCGACGGTTTCATCATCCCTCAGACTCAGAGCAGTTGGAGGAAGCGGTACGGGTCGCACAACGAACAAAGCAACGAGCGCGGAGATGGATGTAGCGAGGGCGAGAAGTAAGAATGCCGATGTATCCCCGGGGAAGAGAATGTTTACAACAGTCGAATATAGGAATGCCGACAGGCCCAACCAGAAAAAACGAGGCTGACTGTTGTAGCGCGCTGTAGAGACAAATTTAAGAGAATGGCCCATCCTCGGAGTAAACAATCGTGGGTGGTCGGGACGTGAAAGATATCCGACGTACTGCTGATTCTGGGAAACTTTTGGCCATACTATTAACGGCTGAAGCTAGGCCAGCGCTCGCGCCCAAGCCAGTGAGAAGGCCGCATATAACCAGTAAGGCGAAATGGGCCGAGGAAATGGATGACCCAGAGTCAGTGCCCTCGTCATACATACTCTTCATCCAACGAGGAAACAAACGAAAGCTATGGTGAGTGGGATCCGAGGGTCTCTGGAATCCACCATGCGACCCCAAATAGGTCCGGACGTGTAAACACCAACTGCGACGAAAGATAAGCATATTCTCGGAATATAGGTGCAACGCACAGTTGGCCGCAAGTCCAACGATATTCAGCTGAGTATGCGAAATGTGGAGACGAGCGCCTAGCTGCGGTGCGTAGGCTAGTGTAGGGTTTCGGCCCGACAGTGCAGCGCAAATTAGGGTACAGTTGAAAAGTACCGTGTTAATAACAGCTGTTAAAAATACCTGTTAATAACTGTTGTTAACCCTGTTAGAAAGTCGGATATACATTGGGGCTGTGAAAAATTGTGAAAAATTCCAGAAAGGTTAGGGTGGCTGGAGTGGCTGTATAGCACTTCATGCAGCTGCGAAAAGTGTGGGACCACCCATTGTCAACCTAATAATCTTACCTTGGCCCCAGAGCCTCTGGGGCCCATGACGTCGCAACATCTTTTGGCAACGTCCCTCTGCAAGACTCATCAATGGATCATGCCACCATTAGTGGTGACATCTCTGCAATGTCTTTCAGTGACATCCCTCTGTGCAATTCATTGATGGATTGTGCCACCATTAACAATGATGTCCCTCTGGAGGGTGCCAATGTCTGGTGACATCTCTGTGACATCTTTTGGTGATGTCCCTGTCCAGCGATGTCTCTGTGATGTCTTTTGGTGACGTCCCTCCCCAGGGTGCCAATGTCCAGTGACATCTCTGCGACGTCTTTTGGTGACGTCCCTCTCCAAGGGTGCCAATGTCCTGTGATGTCTCTGTGACATCTTTTGGTGATGTCCCTGTCTGGAAACGTCTCTGTGACATCTTTTGGTGACGTCCCTCCCCAGGGTGCCAATGTCCAGTGATGTCTTTTGGTGATGTCCCTCCCCAGGGTACCAATGTCCAGCGACATCTCTGTGACATCTTTTGGTCCCTCTCCAAGGGTGCCAATGTCTGGCGATGTCTCTGCAACATCTTTTGGTGACATCCCTCCCCAGGGTGCCAATGTCTGGCGATGTCTCTGTGATGTCTTTTGGTGACATCCCTCCCCAGGGTGCCAATGTCTGGCGACATCTCTGCAACATCTTTTGGTGACATCCCTCCCCAGGGTGCCAATGTCTGGTGATGTCTCTGTGACATCTTTTGGTGATGTCCCTGTCCAGCAACATCTCTGCAACATCTTTTGGTGACATCCCTCCCCAGTGTGCCAATGTCTGGCAATGTCTTTTGGTGACATCCCTCCCCAGGGTACCAATGTCTGGTGACATCTCTGTGATGTCTTTTGGTGACATCCCTCTGCACAATTTGTTGACAGATTATGCCACCATTAGCAGTGATGTCCTTCGGGTGCCAATATCCAGTGACATCTCTGCAATGTCTTTTGGTGATGTCCCTCCCCAGGGTGCCAATGTCCAGCAACGTCTCTGCGATGTCTTTTGGTGACATCCCTCCCCAGGGTGCCAATGTCCAGTGACATCTCTGCGATGTCTTTTGGTGATGTCCCTGTCTGGCGACATCTCTGCGATGTCTTTTGGTGACATCCCTCCCCAGTGTGCCAACGTCTGGCAACATCTTTTGGTGACATCCCTCCCCAGGGTACCAATGTCTGGCGATGTCTCTGTGATGTCTTTTGGTGATATCCCTCTGCACAATTTGTCAATGGATTGTGCCACCATTAGCAGTGATGTCCCTTGGGTGCCAATATCCAGTGATGTCTCTGTGACATCTTTTGGTGACGTCCCTCTGCACAATTTGTCGACGGATTGTGCCACCATTAGCAGTGATGTCCCTCGGGTGCCAATATCCAGTGATGTCTCTGCAATGTCTTTTGGTGACATCCCTCTGCACAATTTGTCAATGGATTATGCCACCATTAGTGGTGATGTCCCTCCCATTGGTGCCAATATCTGGTGCTGTCTCTGTGATGTCTTTTGGTGACATCCCTCTCCACAAGTCATTGTATCTAAGGTACCATTTTACCTGCTGAGTCATTTCCAAATATGGTTAGAAGAATCTAAAAATGAAGGTACTGTACAGTTTCAAAATCTAATGTGTGGGAAAAATATCCAATCACTTCTTGCCTTTCAACTTCCACCACCATCATCACCTCACCACCATCATGCCTTGTACTTGCAAGGAATGTGGCCTTCAGTTTGACAACAGGGGCCTCCATGACTCACAAGAAGTGTGTCAAGACTGTCACCTTTGTTGCCCCAACTGGAGAGGATGTCACAGTCACTCGTGACAGGAATGGTACCTTTGTTTGCTATTGCTCACATGATAAGTGTTGGAGCGGGGAGTGTGGGAAAGGAGGTCAGAGGTGAGAGCGGGGAGATAGGTGCAGGGAGTGCCAGGGGTCCCAGCAGAGAGAGGGGTTGGTGAGCGCAAGAGTGTAGATTAGTAAGCAAGGTTGCTTGTACCAGTCAGGCATTGGGCATCAGCAGCAGTTCTGGCTAGTCCATCTGGTGACGAGAGGGGACAGCGAACCCCAGCAATGGAAGCACATCTGGAGTCATCTACGTTACAGGAGGTAGCAAGGATAAGAGGCGTGTATAGGAGAAACAGCAGGGTAGAGGCAGGCAGCAGTACAGGAATCACGGAAAGTGGTACTATGTCATCGTCAGCAGCGGATGAAGAATTCGAGCTGTTTACACCATGAAGACCTACAGGTACCGCAGCAGGCCACACTCGGGCTAGAGCCCAAGCAAGAAGCATGAGCACAGCAGCCACCACACAGTCATACCATTTATGACCTGCCCGCTTCCCATCCTCACTCGAACAAGAGGAGGAAGACCTAGAGCAAAGACCAGGAGAAACGACGACCTCAGGAAGAAGGAACTGGCCTACGACACCATCTAGACCAAGCGGGACAGCTCCGGCCAACTCCATGATGTTGTATCAGATCGTAAACATCAATGAAACTGCTAAAGTCATACCACTCTTCCAGGGGGACTACTCAAGCAAGGAAGAGCTGGCAGATTGGATCACAGAGTTCCAACTATCTCTCCCATCGTCATGGATGGAGAGGATGAAAGTTGACTGATTTGGTTTACAGTTAGCAGCAGGAAGTTATGCGGATGAATGGTTCACGAACTTGCCATCGGAAGACAAGGTGGACATGGTGACGTTAAAGGCCGCATTCCTCAAAAGATGGCCACCAACAAGAAGGCCCAAGTGGACATGGACGCAACAATGTGAGCGTATCAGAGCACTGAGGCTAGATGAAGAAGAAATTGGAAGTTGGGTGGAAATGGAAATGGGAGGTGACTATGGGCACGTCGTGTGGGCAAGGAAAATAATGAGGTTAGCATTGAGTATGGGAGACACGGAAGGAAGGTTAAACGAATATGCGGTGGAAGAAGCCCCAGCAGCATTGAGAAACGAACTGGAGGAAGAGTATGACAGTTGGGATGAGTTCGTGGAGGCGGTGAGAAAAGCGAAGGTTAAGAAGATGCTGAGATCGAGGGAAGCTAGGAAGGGAGAGCAGGAGCTACGAAATGAGGTCACAGAACTCCGCCAGCAGATTGGGCAACTCACAATCCGAAATGCCGCACAGAACTACCAAATGAGGGCAATGGTACGCCCAATGGGAGAAGGTATGGCGCAGGGGTATGGGAACCAGTACCCAAGAACAAACACGATATCAAGCAGGGCCAGCAGGAACATAGTAATCCCATGAGTTCCGTTAACTCGAGCTCAAATTCTAGAGAAGGCTATGTCCATGCCTCATCGAGCAAATACGGAGGTGGGGAGGAGGCAGTATGAAATGGATGTCGCAGCATGGCATAGATCCTTTGGAGAAGGGACAACACCAGCTTTGGAACGACCGTACCCACTAAAACCGGGAACAGCAGCGATAGGATCAGGGGAATGCTTCATGTGCAGCATGGTCACAGACCCACCACATGTAGGGGGCACATGCACAGCCAAAGAGATACTGCACCCACATGAATCCAGGTGGCAACAAATGGTGGCAGGCATGCTCCGACGGGCAGCACAGCTAAGGTCCAACCCAATACCGGTACAATATGTCTGGCCGAGCCCTCACCAGGTCGAAGTCAGCACTGAAGCAGACGCACCATGGGTGTATACGGTAAACACCGAAGAAGGTTGGCAGGGGAGGAACGTAGAAGTAGACGAAAATCGAGGAGATCACTGGGAATGGATGACAGAGGGAAACTTCTAGGGGCTGCAAAGAGCAACGGACAGTTGACAGCCCCAAGGAAGCATCCGTCTCAGAAGGATTGGTGGCCAATGAACCAGGGAGAGTTCACTCAGGGCGAACCAGCAGTGGAGGTAGCAGATGTACAGGAGGATGAAGTGGAGGAAAGTCAGGACACGTTGCACACGAGTAAAGTACACGACACTGGGAATACAGTAACTGATGTGTATGTGTTGGACGTGATGGGTCAGCCAGTCAAGCTGCAAGTCGGCCGCCCATTCATGGCAGTTCCGAGCCTAGAGGGACCTAAAGGAGAGAGGGTCAGGTTCCTGGCAATAGTGGACAATGGAGCAATGATAAATGCTCTGGACACAGTGGCATACGACAGGGTGAAAGGACAGTTGAAAGAACTAAAACCGTCTAAGCAGGTCTTGAGGATGGCAGACGGGTCGCTGGTAGCGTCGACGGGAATGTGGTCAGGCATCTTGCAATGGGAATCGACAAGCATGGAGACAACTTTTGAAGTGTTCCTGAGTGGGGGTTCATGGAGAATGCTGATTGGGAAACCGTTATTGGACCAAATGAAGGCGGTTCACAATTACGGTAGAGACTCAATATGACTACCACACAAAGGAGGCTACATGGAAGTTGCCAACCATGCAGATCGGGAAATGCCAAACCATGTCCTACCCACGA
This sequence comes from Pisolithus marmoratus, assembly GCA_024613145.1. NCBI lineage: Eukaryota > Fungi > Basidiomycota > Agaricomycetes > Boletales > Pisolithaceae > Pisolithus > Pisolithus marmoratus. The sequence continues at coordinate 8,874 of JANFAE010000664.1, read as the reverse complement.
GAGTCCCTACATTGGCAACAGAGGACAAAGGCGTGAGGGTAATGGGCAGAGAGAGGGAAGAGAAGGCAGAAGTAGATGTGAGGCAAGTAACAGCAGGGGAAGCGGAGGAGACAGAGGACAGAGAGGACATGACAGCGGGATGCGATGTGGGCTCATTGAGAGAGGAAGGGACGAGGAAGGTTCTAACAAGACTCACAGAAAAGGGCCCCTTCTACCCACTGAGGGTGCAGGCAATACTGAAGGCGATCAAATGTGGACCGCTTCCGCTGGATAAAATGAGACAAGTATGGGAGATGGTTGCAGAGTTTGCAGATACCTTCGCACTGTCAGTGAAAGAAGTGAAACCGGTCTCATTCATAAAGTTTCAGTTGAACATCCCTAGGGACGCCAAATTTCAACTGAAAGTCAACCAAAAACCACTCACGCAAGCCCAGAAAGAGTGGTACTTACCAGTGCTAGACGAGTTTAATGAGGCAGGGATCCTACGCAACATCAGATTGGATGAGGTGTGAGCAGTACACCCAATGGTACTGGCGCAGAAAGCACATGGGGCACTGGGTCTCACGATGGAAGAGATCAGGAAAATCATCGAAGAGCAGTGCAGGGACGGCGCTAGACTAGACAGTGCCAGACTAGGGCAAGGTCCAAGCCAGATAAAGAGCGAAGGCCAGGAAAAGAAACTGAAATGGCACGTTTGCCAGAACTTCCATGAACTCAACAAAATATCGAAGGTTGCGCCAATGCCCCAAGGCGATATCAGGGCAAAGCAACAGCGGCTGGCAGGTCATCAGTACGTGTGTGTCATGGACTTAGCCTCAGGCTTCTACGCAATCGAGGTTGATGAAGAGCATCAACCATACTTATGCATCTACATGGAAGGCAGAGGCTATCAGTGTTACCAATGCATGCCTATGGGGTTGCTAGGCTCACCATCTTGCTTTTCAGATATGACAGCGATCGCATTTAAGGACCTAGCAGTACAAATAGGCCTTGAAACGTTCATAGATGACAACGGGATAGTGGGAGATGAATTCCAGGAGCTACTAGGACGACTACACGTGTTTCTCGTTAGGTGTCGAGAAACAGGTGTGTCGTTGTCGCCACAAAAGTTGCAACTGTTCATGTTGGAGGTGGTGTTCGGAGGGGCGAGAGTAGGTCGGGATGGAATCAGACCAGACGTAGCAAAACTGGAGGCAGTCACTAAGTGGCCAATACCCAAGTCGCTATTAGAATTGATGAGATTCTTAGGGCTAACAGGGTATTTCCGATCATTAGTCAAGGATTATGCCAGGATAGCAGCACCCCTGACAGATCTGCAATGGAACCTTGACCTACTGACACCAGATGCAAAAACGAGCAAAAGGAGGTACAAACAGTACCTGCAAGACAGGTCATTAGAGCAGTACTGGACGGCCAGGCAAACGAGGGCATTCCTAAGACTGAAACAAGTGTTGACATCGGAACTGGTACTGAGAGCACCTAAGTTCGATGGTACGCCCTTCATACGGACCACAGATGGGTGCAAAGATGGTTTTGGAGCAGTGTTAGCGCAACGTTTCGAGACAACATTGGCGAATGGGGAGAAGGTAACAGCAGTGCATCCAATCGGGTTTGCATCCAAGTGGATGTCAAGCGTAGAAGAGCGATACAACCGTACATCCTTGAGTTCACAGCACTGAAGTTCAGGATCAACCACTTCAGCGACACAATCTGGGGTTTCCCGGTAGAACTGGAAATGGATTGCATGGCACTCAAGGACATGCTGTGCAGCGACAGGTTGTCCTTAGTACACACAAGGTGGCGAGATGGAATATTGGCATACCAGATCGTAGATGTGAGGCACAAACCAGGCAGAACCAATGCTGTGGCAGACGCATTGAGCCGGATGCATGCAGACAAACCGAGGACGCATGACGATGGCAGTGGGTGGATGGTCAGCGAGGATTGGGAGGCACCAAAGGGCATAATCAATGATTTGTTCACCATAGAGGCCAGCCCAGAGTACGTGGCTTTAAAGGAACGTTTTGCTAACGAACCGTTGTTCCTAGAAGTGGTAGAGGCAATCTACAACCTCAAGACAACCACCAACGACAGAGATCGACAACGAGCGCAGCACCACGCAGAGGGTTATCACGTCAAGAATGGACGACTATGGCAAGTACAGTCAATGAAATCAGTATGAGCCAGGCCAAGAGTCGAGTGCGTCATGCAAGAGGAAGCCGTTGCATTGGTGGAGGAAGAACATAGGTTGAACGGGCATTGGGGATGCAATCTCGTCAAGCTCAAGTTGATGGATACCATCTGCAGTCCACGTCTAGATCAATCCATATGACAAGCACTTCTGAAATGCATGCAGTGTAAAAATTTCGGTTCAACGCACCTGCACTCATTGCTGTACCCGATCACAAAGCGCCATCCATTCGAGCTGGTGGTGGCAGACTACCTGTCTATGCCAAAAGGAAAAGGGGGTTATCATTCAGTGTTACTAATGCTTGACACATATTCACAGTATGTCTGGGGATTCAAGCTCAAAGTGCACGGTACGGCAAAGACAACGATCAACGGACTGAACACAATAGTGCACACGTTTAAAGCTCCTGAGACGTTCATGACAGATGGGGGGTTGCACTTCAACAACGGAGAAGTAAAAGCGTGGTGTGAAGTGCATGGAACAAACCAGCACATAGTGGTGGCGTATGCACCTTGGATCAACGGGCTGGTGGAGAACGCAAATGGCAAGCTACTGGGTAGGTTAAAGAGGATGTGCAGTCCGAGGCTAGGAGAAGATGAAGAATGTGAAGGAAGCCCAGACAGCATAACGAAGACATGGCCAGACCACTTCCAGGAAGCAGTAAGACAAATGAATGAACGAATCTTACCAGCCTTCCAGCTTTCGCCGAAGGAATTGTTATTGGGACTAGTGGTGAATACAAGTCGAATGCCAGTTGGAGAGGCAGCACAAGAACTGGACGAGAAAGCGGTAGATGTGCAGCTAGCCTACATGGATCAACAGTGCTTGGATGGAGCAGAGCAGGCAGTGCTACACGCAGTAGCTGCATTCGACAAGCAGGTACTACGCTCAGTTACAGGGGAAGTAGTTTTCAAAGAAGGGCAGTTGGTCCAAGTACATGAGATGGCCCTCGACACGACTTTGGCAAGCTCGAGGAAACTGCAGCCCAGGTGGTCAGCGCCAAGACGTGTAGTCGAAAGGATGGGAAACTCCTACAAGCTCATCATGCTAGAAGGGTTCCCAGTAGGCAGGTTAGTCCATGCAAGGAGACTACGGTTGTTCATACCGAGAGATGGCACAGCGCTAGCAGAAATACAGGAGGCGATGGGGGCAAGCGAGGAGGAAGAAGCAGAAGAGAGCTTCGAGTTAGAGCTAGGAGACGAAGAAGATGGAGAGGGAGAGTGAGGAGCGAGAAGGAAGCGACCCTGGAGTGTCGCATCTGTAGAAGGGGGCACATGGAGCGGGGAGTGTGGGAAAGGAGGTCAGAGGTGAGAGTGGGGAGATAGGTGCGGGGAGTGCCAGGGGTCCCAGCAGAGAGAGGGGTTGGTGAGCACGAGAGTGTAGATTAGTAAGTGAGGTTGCTTGTACCAGTCAGGCATCGGGCATCAGCAGCAGTTCTGGCTAGTCCAGTGTCCCAAGGAGAATGGCTTTGTCACTGTGGGTGCCTTGCAAAGACACATGAAGACTCTCAAGACAACCTGGCTTGGTCCAGAAAAGAAGGCAAGTGTCTTTGACATGGGTGCAGTCTGATGGAGAAGTTGACCCATGGGGTTACATAAGCAGGCTGAGGGAAGGGCAGAGTCTTCTGGGCAAACTCCAGCATTAGAAATTGACATTGGCAATCCCCAGGTAAGCCAGCGCAATCCATCGATGAGTTGTGCATGCACTAAACCCCCCACAGATGTCAGCTGGAACCATACACACTCCCAAGGTAAGCCAGCATGGCACAATTCATTGACAAGTTGTGCATGACCTCCCACCACAGATGCCAGCTGGAATGGTACAAGATGAAACCATGAGGTCACCCTCCCTGACAGGCCATGACGATGCTTCCATGAAGTCTCCTCAAGCAGGAATAGAGGCATGTAAAGTCTCACCATCATAACTCATTGATGACTTATGGGTCATGCAGGAGGAGGTGGCCATGGCATCTCCCAATTCTCCAAGCCCTAGATCTCCCATGGCCATGCAAGTGCAATCCCTCATGGTAAGTCATCCCATGGATATCAAACAGGACCATGCTGAAAGATGACTGCCCAGTCACTGGTACCACCACCACCACCACCACCACCACCACCACCACCACATGATAGCCAGGTCCCTTGGGCAGAGCCCTCTTCAGCAGCAGGGGTCAAATCCCATTTGATCCATCATCCCTACTTGGACAGCCTCAACATAATGGTCAATGCAGAGCTTCACTTCCTCATATGTCAGCTTTGTGAGGAAGGCATCACACCTACTGCTGGATGAGCACACCTGGTCAATAAACATGCAGAGCTTCTGCCAATATTTGACCAAGACTGCTTTGACAGCATCATGACACAGCTACAGGTGGCAACTTCTCTTCCTGACATCACTGGACCCCGATCCAGGGTGCATGGTCTGGCAGTATTCAATGCCATTGCATGCAACTCATGCACCATGGTATACACGAAGCAGAAGAAGATGAGGGCACATCACAGGTGGAAGCATGGCGATCTACCCATCCCACAGCATTGGTGGTCTTGCGAGGCCCAGCACATGAAACCAGAGGGTGCAGGGTTAGTGTGCCAACTTTGGGAGGTCACCACACAGGCAAGTGTGGGGGAAGACTCCAGGGAAAGGGCATTGGCAGACAAGCTGCTGGGAGAACTGGAAGAGCAACTCAAGATGGTGCGAGTACCCACAGACAATCAGCTAGTCAGCCCATGGCTACTCACCACACACTGGCATGAATGGGCACAGTGGCTGAGGAAGCCCACTGAGGAATTACATGCCATGGTTGCTCTGCCGAGACCATCTTTGCCTGAAGAAGAGCATTACAAGACATTGGTGGAGACCATTGAGCTGTACTTTGAAGAAGCAGTGATGATGATTGACAGCACCGATGAGCTAGTATTGCAATGGCTCAACTCCCCCAACCCTGTCAAAGGGTAAGTGGGCATGGTGCAATCCATTGATGAGTTACGCTGACCCATGCCATCTTCTCTAGCATCTCCAACATGCCCTTTCACAGACACCAGCACGATGGCACATTGAAGAAGTACATGCATCTGGTGATCTGTTTCATCACCATGCTGCTGTGAGACTTGTGGATGGTACCTGATGCCAACATGGTCATATTAAAACTGGACGACATGCTTCAAGAAGGCAGTATGGACCAATCCTGCATAGTGCACCAAATTCACTTGATGCTACTTGCAGTGTGGACCACCCCATGGTCCAAGTCCAAGTATCACATTGTTCCCAATCCCATGGAATCATGCCTCACCCTCCTCACTCTGAATCGGGATGGCTCTTTCAAGTCTACCAAGGAGGTCACCATGCTCATTGCCAAATTCGAGTACTGCATTTAAAGGGACATAATTAAAATAAGTCAGGGTTATGCCTGGGTATGGGCTACCCATATTGATAAAAACCTGCATGTGCACCATGTGTGCATGTGCGGTTTTTTGTTGATTTATAATTAAACCTAGTCAAGTATATAATGTCCAATGAACATACAAATGCACCATAGGCACATCATGTGTGGATTTTTAATGATTGAATAACTGTTTAGTTAGGGCTGTGTACAGGATAGATAAAACTGCCAGTACCACAAAACCGCCACAAGCGCATGTGTGGGTTTTACAGATTGACCACCAATTGATCCAAATATGAGCCACCATGATCACTAAGCTAGCATGTGGAAATAAAATATTGTAATTGATGCTATGATATACTTATTGATGATATGCTACCCACAAACCCACCACACTGCGTCTGCAGGGTTTGTATACATTATCGTGTAGATGTTGTGGTTGACATTGGAGGATGATAACAACTGATATGGACCTGACTTGATGATCACTATATAATTGTGAACTAACTGTGAATCTCAGATATGCATTTGGAGATTGTCTTCGAGCTGTTGATGGTCTGGTTTTGATTGAGGTAGCAATCAAAGGTTCCAATATTACCTTGCTTGCAATGTTTCTGTTGCACCATAACCCCCGTGAGAACTGGTGTCCATCTGAAAGTCCTTCCTTTTTGGGCGTGCACAGCTGTATTCACCAACACCACTTGTAACAGTGATGGTAGCAGCAATGTAAGTAGGGTAAGGGGATCCATGTCACAGATGCACATTGGTGGCAGGAAAGAACTACATGGAAAGGATGTGGTAGACAGTCCATGAATGACTCCAGGAGTATTTTGCAATAGAATATTCATTAGTTTATGGGTATGTAACAAGTACTGAACAACTAACTGTACATCCCCTGGGAAATCATGCAGGCCTCAGGTGCAACCACCATGCCTTGTTCTCCTCATCCAAGAGGGCCAGGTGATCATCCTCCACAGGTAAATCAATGGAATGACAGCATAGAAACATTTTTGGCAGCAAAATATGTGGCAGTACTTCCAAGGAATGTGGAGTGCAGAATACCAACTACTGTAATGGCCTTTGCACTTAGCTCTTTCAAGCAAGGTTGTCGCTGGCACCAGCGGCACTTCCTGAGTATCCATAGGCGAATTTTCGGTATTTAAATCGATCTAAATCATGTGATCCACACAACCCACACTCCTGCTCAGTGCACATCTGTGGGATTTCCATTGACATGAGTACTTACATTACATGAAGGGTTATGAATTGTGATGAATGTATATGGCTCCAGAAACTGGTGACAGATCCTGCTTGGTTGGTTGGGTTGGGTTGTCCTGCATAATATATATTTCAACTCATGAGCAGATGTGTGAAGGTGTATCACATCTGCACAATAATTGGCACAGGTGTATCTGCATGGCCTAGAACAGCTGCAAATAACACATGGGAAATTTCAACATTTTGATCTGTGCAGAATATAATTCTAAATGTAAATGCAGAATGTTTCCTCAAATATATCATTATGTGGACAATTGAGACATCCTCAAAATGGAAAAGAAAATTATATATTTTGCTATTGTCTAAATATTTGATAGTAAATTATATTCGTGGGAAATTTGAACCCTGACAAAAATTATATTTTGATGGCTTGTGATTGGTCAAATATAATATTGTGCCCAGTTACAGCAATTATACAATAATTTTTTGTCAGAGTTCAAATTTCCCACAGAATATAATTTACTGTCAAACATTTAGACAATAGCAAAATATATAATTTTCTTTTCCATTTTGAGGATGTCTTAATTGTTCACATAATGATATATTTGGGCAAACATTCTGCATTTACCTTTAGAATTATATTCTGCTTGGATCAAAATATTGAAATTCCTCATGTGTAAGCTCTGACTGGCCATTTTTCATTCATTTCATAATCATGGATAGATTTTCAAAATCCATTTTCAATGGTGGGTTGATGGAGTTTTCAGCATTAGGGAATCATACATAATTAGGATACATGGTCACATTTTAGGGTTAGGGTTTGGCATGTAGGGTTAGGTGACTCCAGGTGTGATTTATTCCAGTGAAATTAACCCTCTTGAAGTTAGTGGCTTTTGAACTAGGTTAAATGGATCATGTGTAGACCACTATTCCCCCCCCCATTGGGGGGGCCCCTTCAGTGGTCTACACATGATCCATTTAACCTAAGTTCAAAAGCCACTAACTTGACAACAACAATTGACCATGTACAGTACAATGCTATTCAGGCTCCCAACCATCCTTGCTGGAGGGTGTGCACAGACCACATCAGCAAAACTACAAATAGTCTGCTTTGTCTGAAACAGCCCACATCAGTTGACTCAGACAATTCAGACAGTGCAGATGTCCAACATTGGGCAACCAAATACAGTGCCAAGACTTCAACTGAATTGAATGAAAGTTTGTCAGACTAACTCAGAGATGTCAGACAAGCAGACTACATGTAATTTTGCTGATGCAGGTGTGCTGCACTGTATCTATGACTGCCTGATTTATCCTAAGAGCACCTTCTATAAAGAGAGGTCTCTGGTAAAGTACTGGAGATAAGGAGATAACAAAGAACTGGTGGACTGGGTGCATGGAACACTGTAGAATAGTGTGATGCCCAGTAGCATCACAGCATGTACATGAACACATGTTCTCACTGTACTTGTATGTGCATGGTCAACTGTACTACCTGGACAGTGTAACAGGGAAAGATGAGAACTGATTGATATGAACACATTTTCCACATTTTAGCATAATCTTCTGTGTCCTTTGTGTACAACTTTCATTGAGGTAGCCACAACCAAGTAGCATAATGGTGGAAATAAACTTAAACTCAGGCTATAATACCACGAAGGGCATTGACATTGTGCACATGATGATCATGACAACAGATTGAATCAAATTGTATGCAGAGACTCAGCTACAGGTGCTTCACAACATATAACATCTCAGATTCTTAAAATGCATGAAGATGTGAGCTGGAATACAAAAGATCAACAAAAGTCAAATAAATTGCAGTAAGCGAGGAATGTGCAGCTTGAGTTAAAAAATGCTGGATAACAATGTACAGTGGTGTTTATGATCAGATGGCTCATCATCGAGTGCAACTGTACCATTGTGCATTGAATTACACATGCACCCAAGCTCAAACTCAGCAATTTCCAGCCTCCACTCTGCTTCCTCAGCACAAAATTTGTAGAGCTCACCAAGCGCAATGTTCTCCTGGAGTTTCACTTTAGCAAGCTCCTGCTCTATGCTGCAAACAAGATGTTGAGCTTGT
>JANFAE010000663.1:0-45220 GCA_024613145.1 Pisolithus marmoratus | reverse complement strand
TTACTCTCTTTCAGGAATCTCTCGCAGAGGGCCCACGCCAGGTCGAAGATGGCATGAAACGGTGCAGGATGTCTTGCAGGATATTTTGCCAACTCCGCTCGCTTCTGGGAAATGTAGTCTGTCGAATCCATGAATGCCGTTACATGGGAGGAGATTCACACTTGAAATGTTTTACCTTCTGGTCGTTAGCTGCAATAAGACAAGAACAGTAGAACCATACCCTGCAAAATCAGACAGACACAGAGTAAGCAATCTTTGAAAGTTAGAAAACTATCAAAGCTAATTAAGTAAAGAGCGAGAAGGAACCACGGGTAGAGACAGAGTATGATACTCAGGCGATCTGGAGCGTCGGTATGAAGAACAACGCTACATGCAAGTAAACTCATATAACACAACGACAGACCGATAGGAACCTTACTGATTATAGATACAACAAAGGCGAAATAATTGGAGAAGGGAGAGGAAATTCGACTGTGCTCCTTGACTGAGTCATGCAGATTGAACAACTGGGAAGGTGCTCACCAGCAGACCAATTTCTGGGGGAGATTCGGAGGGCGGCTATGGCGTACGAACAACACGGGAGCTGAATATCTGGCTTTCCATACTCATATCCCTGGCTTGATTTAGAAGCCGTTGCCCAGGCCATTGCTCGCTGTGTGTCGGCGTGGATAGAGAAACCATGTGGGTGGGCTGTCTGGTGCGCCAAACTTCGGGGAGCGTCCGTCTGATGTCGGCCACGGCGACGAGCTGTTTCCATGATAAATAATGTTGTAGTAATGATGTCATTATTGACTTGACTTGGAGAGCTGCTGCGTGGCATAATTCTCAGTCGACCTCCAAATGTCGTCGAGGACCACAACAACGATTTTGTTCGTCTGTCTGTTCATTCAGTGCGTTCTGCTGTCTCGAAGCAGACAGACTAGGGTACCCCAGGAATACCAGCTGGTCAGTACGCTTTCCAGGCGACTCCAACAAACCCAGGCAAGTTCTTGGTCGCACTTACACCTCGTCGGGTCTGACGTCCAGCTGCAGTGTCGCCCGCTGGACTTCAGGACACAGGTTGACCAGTGTCTCCATGTCCAGCAGGAGTGTCCTGTCTCAGATACCGTCCTATCTTTTCCATACCTACAGACCTACTTCTGCTCAGATCCCAGCGTACGTCCGCTCGTCTTCACTGCCCTGCTATTATGGCTCTTCTTCCTGTTCTCGACCCTCGGCATATCTGCTTCCGACTTCTTCACCCCCAACCTGGCCACCATCGCCCAGTTCCTTGGCCTTGACGAAAACGTGGCCGGTGTCACCTTCCTCGCATTTGGCAATGCCAGCCCAGACGTCTTCTCCACCTTCTCGGCCATGCGCGCAGATTCGGGCAGCTTGGCGATCGGCGAGCTCCTCGGCGCTGCCTCCTTCATCATTTCTTGCGTCGTCGGGTCCATGTGCATCATTCGTCCTTTCAAGGTCGATCCGTTCCCCTTCCTAAGAGACGTCGGCTTCTTCACCATCGCCGTCATCATGTTGCTCGTAATCCTTAAAGACGGACTCATACAAGCTTGGGAGTCAGCCACGCTTGTCCTATGGTACGTCTGCTATGCTTTTACCGTCGTCGTCGGCAGCTGGCTCGAAAGACGCATGGAACGTACACGGCAAAGAGAAGCTATCATGCGTAATCAGTACAGCGACGAGCCTATCATACAACCCTATACCGACGAAGAGCCGTATCGTGACGAACGTGAGCATTCCATCCCTGTTGATTGACGTACATACCGATCATACTCGTGATCCAGTACCTCCAGTAGCATCTGTCTCCACAGATACCCTCGCAGCCCCTGTGATATCCCCACCCCCACCCAGAATCGGCGTCCAAACTCAGTTACCATCACGCCCTAAATCACCCACACCCTCCCCGATTCATACACCCTCTCACCTCACCCACATGCCCTCCTTCTCCCTCGTCGGTGCACTTGAATTCCGCCAAGTCGTTGAATCCCTGAAGAGCCACGCTGCCAGTTCCTCCCTGGACGTGTTCGATTCTCCCCTCACCCCTTACGCAGGGGGACACTATCACCAGCACCAGCACCAGCACCACCGTCACGGTGGCTCAGTATCGCGTAGCCCCTCTCGCACCGGACCAGAAATCAATCCATGGGACGCGGAGCTCGGCGTACCCCTCGACGAACGCTCGCCGCGTCTCCTGCGTTCGTCGATAGCCGAAGACCGGGAGCCAGGAGGGAGCGAGGGACCGAGTGCACTCGACGAAGTTCGTACGCCTCTCTCAGGTCAGGGCACAATACCCTCGATCTCCCGCATCCCAGCATCACCGACGGATTCTGATGCGTCAACGGACGTCGAGCCGTACGTCCCACTTACAAAATGTGAACGCGTAAGGCATGTCCTGGCGAGGACATGTCATATCATTTTCCCTTCCCTTCACCATTTCCGGTCGAAGACCCTACTCAGGAAGATCGTTGCACTGCTCGCGGCGCCTGCTGTGATGGCGTTGACACTCACCCTCCCTGTTGTAGTGATACCCTATGGCAATAACGGCATGGACGAAGAGAAGCCGTCGCATCATCATCACCAACACCATCATCATGGTGAAGAAACAGAACCGCAACTTGTCGAGTTCGAGGAAGAAGGCGTAGGGAGGGCGATGATGGCGGAGGAGGTTGTCCAGGAGGATTTCCACGAGATGAAGTTTAATAAGTGGTTGATGGCTGCTCAATGCGTGTTTGGCCCGTTGTTTTGCGTGACCGTCTTGTTCAGTAGGTCCCGTTTTGTCTTTGCAAAGCATTTTTTTCAGACACCCGGTGTGTAGGTGGAACGGATCGTTTTCCGTGGTTGCTCGGTGGGACAGTGGCCGGAGGTATCGTAGTGGGGTTGCTTGTGCTGCTCTTTGCCGACGATGGATTTCACCCGACTGCGCGTGTTGCGCGCTGTTCAATGGGGTTCTTCGTTGCGATCGTCTGGATCATGGCCATTGCGGATGAAGTAGTGAACGTCCTCCAAGTACGTCTCCTCTTCTCCCCCCGTAGTGTAGATGTACTAACGTGTTTTCAGACATTTGGATTCATATTTGGATTGTCGGACGCTATCATTGGGTTGACTATATTTGCTATGGGGAATTCCCTCGCTGACCTCGTCGCGAATATGAGCGTCGCTGTACGTACCATCCGTCCCCTTCTCTTACATACTCGCACGCTTACTCCACCACCCGTTGCCAGGTCTTTGCCCCTATCATGGGTTTCTCCGCCTGCTTTGGCGGACCCTTAGTTAACATCCTCCTTGGTGTCGGAATCTCCGGATCCTATATCATTTCCCAAACTCCCAATACCCAACCCTACCGTTTGCACTTCACGCCTTCCCTCATGAGCAGCGCGTTTGGGCTGCTCGGGCTGCTCGTCGTCACGCTCATAGGTGTACCGCTGAACGGGTATCACTTGACGAGGAAGTGGGGCGTATTCCTAGTGGTAAGTTATGTGGTGTTGATGGTGGTCAATATACTCGTAGAGGTAAAGTATTAAGGGCGAGTCCGTCGACAGGATCTTCCTCTTCCTTATCTTCCTTTTTTTTTTTTCTTTTTTAATAATATGGTCCCACTAATCGCCGAATCGGGTCAATCAGTCGATTGCACCGGACGTGGATTTACATACAGGCATCGCATCGAAGGTAGGATGGATTCTGGATATTTCCAGCGCACATCCTGGCAGTGCTTTCCCTTCCAGTCGTTATAACATGCACGTTGTGGTATATTCCTTGCATAGTCGTCACATGTTTGTTTTAGTTGTACTACCTGTAACAGTTACTATTGCGGATTCAATGTGCAACAAAGCTTGGGTACTGGGCACTCTCTAAGGGAACAACGATAATTCCAACACACTTCGGCAGATTAAAACAGATCTAATAACAATATGGGAATTCGAGCCAGTCCAAGATGTCGCTTCTACCGAGAAAAAATAGCGTGACAACGGCAGGTGTAACTGAGAGCGTAAAGGAGACAGTCCAAAGATCTGTCCATCATCTCGTACGTAGCAGAACAAGGATCCAAACGAAGGGCGTGCTACGGATGAGGCGACACTCAGAAGAGAGTAGCACCGACGAGGCTCATAACAGCACCGACACCGAAGGCGATCGAGATGCTGACACGGCCAGCACCGTTGCTGGAGCCGGTCGTCGTGGAGCTAGCAGTCGAGCTAGAGGCAGTGGAAGTACCCGAACTCGATCCCGCGCTAGTCCCGCTACCACTAGTAGCGCTGGCGGCGGTGCCACCCGAAGTCGGAGAACCTCCTTGAATGGAAGTGTTCACACAGCTGGGCGAGTCATTAGTAGTGAGAACCACTGCATACTTCTGCTTAAACACGCCATACCTAGTCGAACTGCCTGCCTGAACGGTGATGATGTCCGAGTATGCTGTCAGGCCAGTACTGTCCTTCAACGCGATGTTGCTGAAACGACCCGTTCAATGCAGGAACCATTCCACAGAAGTAAACAAGTCCACTTACAAGGTGGTTCCGGCTTGGAGATCGACCATCCAGGTGTACGAGGTTCCGTTTTGATTGGGGAATTGCTCGATCTGGAATGCGGGGGTAACAACCCTGTCTCAGCGAGGAGCTCTCGACCTGAGATATCAATAAAGACTCACTGGGGTTGCCGTTGGTTGTCCGCCTGTGGGTCATTGCGACTGGTCAGCAGATACACGCTGCGTCAGACGCGAGAACACGTACCAGGAACGAGGGACAGGTAGTAAGGGGCTTGACCACCGGACCATGTGAGCTGCGTGGGCTGTGACAAGTCAGTTAGGTTCTCGCGAATTCCCGCACGTAGCCTAGTACTGACCACATGAGACGACGTTGGGGCTGTGTGCATTTCAGTACAGGTCGGATGACCGAGTAGGGGTGATACGCACGGCGTGTTAATGGTCAATTGCGCAAGTACGGCGGGCACGGCGGCAACGAGCGTTGCGATGAGGGTGATGAATTTCATGGTAAGGAGTGTCGAGAGAGTTGCAAAACAAAATAACAAAAAAAAAGAGAGAGTGGAAAGGTTGGAAGCGAAGGAACTCGTCTCACAAATTTAGGACTGCCACCCACACTCGTTCGGAGTTCGAATTGCTTGCCTTTTATGGATCCTCACTATTACATACAAAGTTGCCAAGTGGCCAGCCTCATCAGACCTCCATTTAATTTTGGGATTTTGAATTCACATGCCAGCCAATTTCCAAGTAAATATCATGTGTGAGACAGCAGTGGAGCCGTTGCAACTACCTCACCATGCTGTTGCCGTGACCCCCCTTTGTGAAAGAAAAATTCCTTGACGTTTATTTCACTTCCCCTCGAATATCTACCGCAGCGGGTTGGGCTTCGTGACATTTGGGAGTGGCTGGGCCCTGCATGCCTCTTGGCCGTTGTCAACCATATGTTGGCCGAGCTTCCACGACTGGGGTGGCTATTCCGAAACCATTTTTATTGAGCGATCTACATCCGATAGACTCCCTATCGGCGATCAGCTTTAGCAGTATCAAGCGGTATGTCGTGCACCAGCTGACAGCATTCATCACAGCCCTATCCAACTACTCCGTCCACCAGGGTTGTGAAGGGCAGTCTGACCAATTTTCACCACACCACAAGCTGACTTCACCGGTTCCGCACTTGTTTTCGACGTGACAGAACGCGGGGTCAATGGGAATGCGTCCACCGCATCAATCAAGGGGCTGGGTACCGCAACGTGCGTCGAAGTCGACGCAAAGAAGGATCCGTCTGGACCCAAAACATCCTCGGATTGGTCCACCGGCGACGGCGCATTGAACACTGGAAGAAACGATTCTGCATACCACTCGTACCACACTTGCCTGTCGTTGGTCAGTCGCCATATAGACACCTGCACCTCCGAGTTGCTAGGCAAATACAGAGGCTCCTGTGTACATGCAATCCGTGAGTTTCTTCATTGGCAAGGATTCGCACCACACGTTGAACGCACCCGCAGCGGGAAAAACAACGGAAACCAGCTCAACATGTCTTTCGACGTGTATTCCATTCGTTGTGGGTGGATGCTCAGGCCGACGTGACCATAGAGTACGGCTTCGAAATATCCCGCGAATCCATGCATCACCCCAGCGTGTGGGATATGGAAACACAACCTAGCGGCGCGAACATTATGACTGTTTGTGAATGGAAGTCCTGCAAGAAACGACCTGCTCTCAGCCCCACTTCATGAGCGCGTACTGGAGCTGACAGATCTGACCTCTATCATCGACTGCCACATCTCGTCTAGGGTGCGCAAACTCCCAACATTCCTGGATTTTAGGTCCACATCGTCCCCCAACGCCACCGCCATCCCCGCTGAGAAGATTGACATTTTGAAACATCACCACGTACGGCGTTTCTACACCCTTCAACTCCCTGCTCTCCCGCGCCGCGTTGTACAGCTTCGAAGAAGATAGGGGGGCCAGATAAGCGGTGTACGAACTCGGTATAGAAATACCATCCGCTAAGCGGGTTTATCACCATAACAAGTCACATTGCATCGATGTCATGCATACTTACGCTTCAAGAATCGTGTTGCACCGTCAAGACACTCAGGGCTAAGTTCATTATCGCCAAACGAGCCCAACAGCTCGCTGACGAGAATGTCCACCTTCTCGGGCAATTCTACATGTCTCATGTCCCCAAAGACAAGTTCCACGGAGGAGCCCCAGTCTCTGGCTCGGCGTTCCTGCAGACTGCAGTCATGGATTAGATCGTGACCGAGATGAAAATGCGACAGTACGAACGTGATCCACGCAGTAGGATTCTTTTCCAGCACGTAGATGAAGGCCTGTTTGTCAGACCGCCGAACAGCCTCAAGGCCACGATCCACGAGGGGCCCACGCCCCGCACCAGCAACACACATCACACTGTTGCTCAATTTCAGACTCCTCCATTGGGCAAAAGTACTGAGCACCTACATGCGGTCGCTATCAGAGAGGTCGACCAATGCGCGGTAGATGGCCTAGCCATCAACATTGATTACAAAGCATACGGTGTAGGACCCTGCATACCTCCTCGTAGTTATGGTACTTCACTGGATCCTGCTCGAAGGTTTGATACGTAATCGACTGCAGGTTATCCATCAACGGCTATCTCGGCCACGTTGATCAGAATTTGGTCGTAGATGATGATAATTGATTGATTGGATTTACCTGTAACGGATTCTGCAAATAATCCTGGTAACCTTGTCCGAAGTTTTCGACGGTTCCTTCTGTCCTCGATGCCTGGACGGGCGGGCTCGACTTTTCGAGATACTTCACGTATTGCGCATAGGCTGCTTCGCCTCCTTGCGCGTGTAGCCCGGACCTAACGGCAGATAGGATAAAAGTGGGTCGATGCTGATCCCATCCGAGTCGGACGTATGTAAACACAAACTACACAGCGATGAACTCACGATCATGCTTTGACGGAGGAACGCTTGGGTGCCTTTTGGTAAAACCGGGTATCCCTTGCTGTTTGCGATGAATGCCGACGCAGGCAAGATGATGTGCTTGACGGGTTCGGCCACCCAGCGGTCAAGCACCCCGGCGTTAGCCGGGAGCGGAGGAGTTAGATCGAGCGCTGACGACATGTTTAGAAGTCGTTTAGAGCTCATAATGACGAACTCACCAAGTGTCAACCGCATACTGTAGTCGCAGACGTTGCGGATGATATCCCACATCTCCCAAGTAGCGTTGAGTTCGCCCTCGGGCGCCTTGGTGGATCTAAGAGATCCCGATGGGTATGAACTTGAGATGGCAAGGTTTGGTGGTGTAGCTGGTGCATGCGGAGGTGACGACGCCCCACTCCACTCGTGATCTCCGTGAGACTTGGGTGAAGAAGCTTCCTTGGATTGAAAGACAGCGGGATCATAGATGGGCAGCCGTACGGAGAATTGCATATACGGGACAGTTTTTAGGCACTCGTTGATGACGCGTGCATAGGAGGCGACCTGTGATCGGTTTCGAGGTGGAGGTAGGATGATGGTATGGACATTGAGGTAGGAAGCATAAGCCACCTCCTGTCGCAAAGCCTGAACATGAAGGGCGAGTATGTTAGTAAACTGCCGATGTGACGCCTAGACACCTCCATGGGGTCATCGGCCTGAAACATGCAATGGGGGAGGCGCGGCGCAGAACGAGTCATATGTAAGTGTCGAGAACTTACGATGCCTGAATCATGGCGGACCCAATCATCGTCGGAATCGAGGCGCAGCCATTCAGATGCCATCGCGAGCACGAACTCCGCCTCATCTATCATATTCATTTGCTTAACGGCACATCGCACGGGGGCCGCATAGTGATGGATATCTCACCGAGTCTTGTAATGGTCACCTCATCAAGTAAGAATGAAGGAGACTTCCTCCAAGCCTCCGCTTCTTTGTCAGCAGCCATGACCTCGTCGTTTCTAGCATCTTCTACGGATGGCATGATGCACATGTTCTTCCAGCGTTCCTGCCATCTTGTAGTAGTTAGCGGCAAACATATCGCCTGATAACCTTGGGATTGGCAATCGGCAGAAAGAGCAAGGACTGCTGTCTCGTGAGGTGCGACACCTCCTTTGGCTTTATTCTGTATGTCCTCAAGCGTGATCGTCGTCGCCAGAGTCGCGAACGGTGACATTTTGCTTCCGGTACGCGGCCACACGGGACGGACTGGATGGATGCGGTGCCAGGTAAAGCCAATCACATAAATCCAAAAAAGGCAAGTCTAACTAGCAGCGTGTTGTATGCGTGTTTGACCTGCTGGCTCATGCAGACGCCCAGCCTTTGGATTCTAACCTTTTCTTGGGTAGCAAGGGATCTGAGCTGTTTCCTTCACCTCTCCTCAACCATCTCTCTTGAATGATTATGCAAAGACTTGGAGATGAACTCATGGCGTTGATGACCCATTTGCGCATCATAAACCACTCGGGCCTCGCAATGACTCCACCAATCCTGTCCGCAGAGATTCAGGTGTCCTGTTATCTCCAAGGTGCGCAATGTATTTGTCAAGGAGCACAGGTTCACCGAGGCAGAGGGTCACTGCGGTCCGCTGATTGATTGAAGAAGTTGTTTTTTGGTTTAACCTAACCACTTTTGAGAGTCATGAGGACGACCTTTAGACTCCGTTTATTGTGGCCAGCTTCGAATTGAAAATATGTCAAATTTGACGGACGCCAGACCAGCGGTGGACATGATGATGATGATGGGCTTCGAACTGTCCAGTCAACAATAAATTTCTATCCACTCTACAGACCGTGACATGCATGAAGGACATGATGCTTTGCGGCTGCCGCATTTCTTTATTGCGGGATGGGAAGTGCACGTGTCCCGTTGATCGGGTGGTTATGGTCCGAGGCGCCACGGCGCGCACTACATACCAAGCGCGGCTTGCTGAAAAGAGAAACAAGACTAGTGGGGGCGTCGGTAACTTAACTTTAGTGTACAGGATTTGCGATGGTGACAGCTGTCTTGATCGATCATGATCAAAGTTCAACAGTAATCTGATCAATAGATCATATAAGCGCTGGCGGATAGACTAGTAGCAGCAATATCTATGTATCAAGTCGTAAGCGGTACCGGCGGCGGGTCAATCCCCATTGTGGTCGCCGCCTCCTTCGGACCTGAAACGCTTGGAAGAAGCGGAATCTTGTTCCTGCCGGTCCTGTCGATTGGACATCTCGTAACCCGTCAAGACGCCCTCCAGAACAGCCCGACTGACGACCTGTCTCAGCTCTCCGTCTGGGTTCGTACCATCCGTTTCGGCACGCTGCATGATATCTTGCACCGACTGAATCAACGCTGAGGTTAGTGTTTCTGATGCCGCGTCTTGTTGGTGCTGCGATGGTTGGGAGTTCGGGATGTCGCTGGGTACGACCGGATGTCCGGTCAACTGTGACCTCAGAAACGCGGCGACATCGGGAAAATCTTCCTCCAAATGTTCCGCCGGCTTTACGATTACCGCGTAAATCAAAGTTTCACGGTCGGGCTGGTAGTTGCTCACCGAGACGCCTTCGTTATTACGTCTGTCGATGGCTGCGCCATGACTGATAAGCCACTGGGCGGTTTCGACGTTTTCGACTGTGTACAGCGGTGTATCACCGTCCGCGTCGGTGACGTTCACGTCGCCTCCTGAAGAGGTGCTTCAGAGAAGAGGCGATCAGGGCTGCAAGGTGTCTGGTTACCGTGGCTGACGAGATAGGACAACACTTGGAGTTGGCCATAGGATGCAGCTGCATGCATTGGAGTGTAAGTGAATGGATCGGGAGCGTTCGGAGAGATCGCTGTGTAGGATCCGGTTAAAACGGTGTATGTGATGCCGAGTGACGGGAGGAGGGGACGTGCATTGTCGTTCTACGAGTTCCTGGAACTGGTTTCAGCACAAGCCAGCAGCGGGATCGTATATCTAAGAACTCGAACCCGGACTCTGAGCAAGTCACCGTCGCCTGCTGCGACCCATATGTTTTTTTCCTGTGGTACTCTTCTTTGGACGGGCATCGGTGGCGCAGGTGCTATGAATCTCTGATGGGGCTTCGATCACCAGCTTATCACTTATATTTCCTGAAAAGGAAAGGAGGACAAACCGAGGACAAACATTTGCCGTGGTGGATGACGAGAAATAGTCAGAGTGGCGATTTGGATCTGCCATGTCGGTCGCAGTGACAGCGTCAACGTTCCATCTACAGTCATGAGCTTCCTCGTGCCATCTCAACGAGGCTTGGTCCCGCACACATTAACTGAATTCTCTTCCGTACATAACCATCCAGACAGATCGCAATTGCCCCTTTCCTCTTTTCAAGGGTTTCCTCACCCTCACCAGGGCATGCCATCCGCCTCAAATACTTGCTTTCTCCCTCCATTGCCCTCAGATCCAATGGCACTCACTCTACCTAAGCTAGGGGAAACGCGCTGTTGTAAGCACCCGTCATGTCTCTCCCCGATGAATTCATCGTTCTCCGCCCAACCCGCCGCCCGATCATCGTCTTCCGATCTTTGCGGAACCCGTCACTGACTCCCTTCGCATTGCAGACTGGTCCCTGCTATCATCAGACCTCACGTTCATCTATCTTGACCCCACCCTGGCTAATCATCTCGACGATCAGGCGCCATTACTCATCGGAAAGTCCCTGTTATACTTCGTACATCCCGACGAGCAAGAGACCGCTCGCAATGACCTGACAGATGCCCTCGAGCAAAAAACTATGCACGGCAGTGTGACAAGGTCCGTCCGCCTCATTACCAAGCATGGCAGGTCCTCCATGCACCCCTTTTTTTTAGGGTAAGATACTGCCGACTCCCCAGGGTCCGCCGCCTCCTGGGTTATGCCGGTCTGAACCAGGTATGGAACGACGCCGACAAAGCATCGTCCAATGAATTGTACATGCCAGTCGATATCGTGATCAGCTGGGCCGCAGAAGGTCTAGTCCTGTGCTTCATTCATGCGGTGCCGGAGCTCGACCTCGCGGACAATAATGAGCACCACAAGTCCCCTTGGGCTACTTGGTGCGGAACGCCGATGATGAACTCGAGTCATTTACAACTTCTTGACCAACGGCTGCATTTCTGCTGCCCGCAGCCCGGAGTGCTCAGCAGAGTGTTCCAGATCTTGACCAATTCCAGCAATCAAGATTACCAGCTGCTGTTCACCTGGCCGCCGGACACCAGCCACGAATACTCCAATAAGCCATCTGCCAAGGATTTTGCCAAGAGAGCCGAAGGCGTCTTGCCATCCTCGCACGATGGTAATGTCAAGACGAGCTGCACGAAAAGGTGGCGAATCGGCGGCACAATGCCCGCAATCAATGGCGAAGTGGAGAGCGTTTTCATACCTCATGGTGGGTGGTTTGCTTGACGTCATGCCTTGCGCCATGTGTTTCTCACTCTCAATGTAGGATCTATCATGTTCGCCTGTCATACGATCCAACCCAGCCCTCGCAACGGAATCGGCACTCCGTCACATCCGCAGTATCCGACAAGAACCAACGAAGGTCATGTATCTCATCAGTCCCAACACGCTTATGATATCTCAGCGAATTCTTATACTTTTCCGCCCGTGTCGGCATCGATTCCAACTTACAGTCATCTTAGTGGGTCTCTTCCATCGCAATATCCATCGCAGTCCTGGACGGCGCAATCAGAGTGCTCCTCGCTTTTGAACTACAACAGGTGGCCCAATAACAGTTCAACGCCAATGGGGTCAATTTCCGGGTCATGCCCTGTCCGCGAAGCAACGTACGGAGTTCCGTCTCCATGCAGGCCGGGCGACTCCCCGACATTCGGTGACCTGCGTGTACCACAGCACGGGTATCCAACCCCAGCCAACCCGAATGCAGAGTACCTGGACAGGCGCGGAAATGACATTCCTGGAATGTCCAGCTCTTTTGCAGACGTTGTACCGCCCCCAAGGCATCGTGGTAGTCCTGGAGCAACACGTGAATCCTTCGGTCGCACAGGCACCCGGCCTGTTGGTACGTTGAAGTGCACCAGTTGTAAGACGACGCAAAGTCCTGAGTGGCGTAAGGGGCCTAGCGGCAGGAAAGAACTTTGCAATGCGTATGTCGCTTATTGTTATCTGCCGAAACGAATCCGAGCTCACGTGTGGCACAGGTGTGGCCTCCGCTACGCCCGCTCTCGTGCGAAAAAGGAGGGACACGTGGTGACGGGGCAGCGCCGGAAAAAAGAGAAGCCCGTGTCTATGGGGCACAAGGAGGACTCTATTCATCCCCAGTCTCCGCCAATAGCGATTGCCGGAGCGACTGCCCGATCTACCGCCTTCGAGAGTAGTTCGGTTGGCTCTGCATCTGGTAGCGAGGTTTACTCGCAACATAGTCCGGTGGCTACAGAGCCGTCGCCATCGCCTCCCAGCCTTAATTTTGTACATTATTCGCATCCACCACCTACTCGCGGTCTTCAACCGAGAAATGATCGACGGCCCTCCTTCCAACCAGGTAGCTCGTTCCAAACTGCGACATCCCCACTGGCCAACCAACAGGCACACCGTGGCTATCGGACTCGGGAAGATGCGACTCCTCTTTCTTCGCGGTTTGGACCGTACAGCGGCTACATCAGCTCGACGACCTCTGCCAATACGTCACCGGTAGGGACTCTTACTCCACTGCCCTCTTTCGAACGTGACAAGGTCGATGACCGATACCTGGCACCTCCACCTGGATCTTCGGAGGCCAAATATGACAGGTTCCCATTGGCGATGCAGCGCTAAAGCACTCTGCTTCTTTATACAGATCTTTGTTTTGTGACCGCGATTCATCCGTCGCGCATATGTAGCGAGATGTCATGATTTCCAGCCAGTTAGCGCATGTTTGTTTCCATTCTGCAGTGGTATCTTACTATCTATCCACTTTACTCAGTCGCCTACGATCTTTCTCAGCCAAGTGGACAGGAAAAAATAGTATTCATTTATTATGTAGTCCCCAAGTGTATCTCTATCATACTACTGGACGTCTAATAAATCGGATTGACCAGGTTTGACTGACCAGGACGAAATGAGCGGAGATCCCCCCCGCTCCCAACACATATAATGATCGACATGATGGTGGCTTCTCAATCTTGCTGAGCTTCGGCCAACCTGGAGGGGGGGCCGTAAAAGTGCTAGAGGTTTCTGGATGACAGGCTCTTCGCGAGGCTGGCAGGCCCTTTTTGGAGGGGTCGGGGAAGTTATGTATAAGGCACGAAGTTAATTTTTGTGGTTCTACATGAGGCTTCCGTGTTGTTTCGTCACCGTATGTCGAAGTGTACAGCCACCGGAGCAATCTGGCACGTAATTTGGGGTACCCAGGGTTGGCCCAGGGTTACAACTGTGAGTACATCATAGGCGCTCCCACACCAGCTGCAGAGGGAACGACTTAACATCGAGTCAACCGCCGTTGTTATTGGCACTTGACTTAGTGACCATGACAGATTCGACTGCCGTTGTAAATGCGGGCGCGAACAATGTACCCGGCGTCGAGGAACGGTAAGCGAGAGTGGAAACTGTCGGTTAAGACCTAACCTAATACTGGTCACTTCCCATTGATTTAGCCCGACCGCGAGAGTAGTGTTAACGTCTGGAGATGACAACGACGCTGACGATCGCGACGATGACGAAACGGGTGACGCGGTAGCCGACGGGGATGACGAGGACTTGCTAGAGAATTACCCTGAAGACACGACTGTAAGTGATAGGTCCATCCCCTCATGTTGGCCCCACTTGGCCTACGAGGAATCACCCGCACAGGAACTGGATCTATGGGACATGCGGATCACTTCACTGGCCCCTCTGCGGCTTCAACGCTTCGCCGACCACCTTACTAGATTAGTCCTGAGGAAAAACCTGATAAAAGAGCTCGATCCTGAAATCTTTCAAGTCTTGACCAAGTTAGAACACTTGGACCTCTACGATAACAAGATAAAGCGTGTCGGAGATGCGCTGAGCAACCTGACTTCACTAGAGTGGGCTTTTCTGGTTCTAATTGCCGGGATCCTAACGGGTGTCACTGAGTGGAACGTGATGCGTCTTATCTTTCAGGCACTTGGACCTTTCCTTTAACATTCTACGGGAAATTCCAGAAACGCTGTCCCGTTTGACGGCGTTGAAAATAGTGTTCTTTGTGCAGAATCGGATATCGCATATCACCGGGTTGCAAAATCTTGGCGCAACCCTTACCTCTCTCGAGTTGGGAGCAAACCGTATCAGGGTAGCTGTGGCACTGATTTTTCTACAAATCAGATTTGTATTAACACGTTCTTCCCTTTCCAGCGGATAGAGGGTTTGGATGCACTTGTGAACCTGCGAGAACTTTGGCTTGGGAAGAACAAGATCACTCGGATCGAGGTAAGGTCGCTGACTATAGCTCGTTCGTGGAATAATGCTAACTACCGCTGCGTTAGAATTTGGACAACTTGAGGCAGTTGACGATCCTGTCGCTCCAGTCGAACCGGATAACCAAGATTGAAAATCTGGAGAAGCTAGAGAACCTCGAACAACTGCTTCTCAGTCACAATGGTATAGAAAGGTTGGAGGGACTTGAACACAATGTGAGAACGCAAAAGAGTCAACGTCATCGGCGTGCCCTGACGCAAATATGTCCAGACGAAACTTAAGATGTTGGATGTGGGTTCGAACTTCATTCCAGCCATTGAGAACGTCTCCCATCTTACGTCGTTGGAGGACCTTTGGGTGGGTTGTCCCTACGCTGCAGGGTTCGGTGCTGACATCATTGTGCCCTCTACTCAGTTGGGAGGGAACAAGATCCCAGATCTACATGCGCTTGAACCCCAGCTCAGACACATTTCCACGCTCGAAACCATATACCTTGAAGCAAACCCTTGCCAGAGAAGCGAGGGCGCGAGCTACATGAGAAAGATAAGGCTAGCCCTTCCTCAGCTGACTCAGATCGATGCAACGTGGGCACCTCACCCTTGCCTTGGTGGTGATGTCGTAGCTGACTTTGGCAATACGTTTCAGATATTTGTAGACTGTAGTTCGACCCTTGCTGTTCGTGACATATGTAGATATTGTTGGTATCAAATAACCCGCTCTCGTCGGACCATCCAGACGGCAATAAGGAGCTATTGTCACGTGATCTCATTAATTGCACGAGTCTGAGGCGCCCGGGTTATAACTCACCTCATTGTCATCACGCGATGGCCCCTGCGACTAAGAGTAAGGCTGGGGGTGTCAGTGCAACATCTTTCTTTGATTTGAAGTCTGAGCTCGCCAAGCAAGCTGAGGAATTCACGAAGAACAAAGCTACGACTGGCGCCAAGTATCTCAGCGAGGCCAAGAAGACCAAGGTATGTAATACCTGTTCGAGTTTTGCCAGGACGAATAAAGTGACTAACGTATGGATACAAGTCGAAGGTATGGGCGCGGTCTAACAAGGGTGTCGAGGCTCGGGCGAGGCGAGACATTGAGCTAGAAGAGGTCAGCAGGCCGACGTTGGAATCCGCACGGGCCGCCCTCGAACGCAAAGCCCAACTGTATGAGAAACTGCGGAAAGGAAAGTCAGGTGGTCTCAGTGAAAAGCAATATGATGCGCTGTTGGTGGACGTGAGTGATGTTGGTTGGATTATTGTTGGTACGGGTAACTGATGCATTTACCCTTACGGTTAGTTTGATTCGAAGACAATGGATCGCTACGAATCCGATAGCGACGACGTCGATGAATCTCTCACTGTTCCAAGAGTACCGGAGTATGATGTAGGTTCACCTAAAACGTCGTCCTCCGTCGCCGCCTGACACAATTTTCAGGATGATCCAGTCATCGAGTATGAGGACGAATTTGGTCGTATACGGACCGCTCGCAGGTCAGAAGTACCCCGACATCTGTTACCCACTTCCAAAGACCAAGAAATAGGAGACGAGTGAGTTATCGTAACCTCGTTGCTGTGTAACTACAATCACTGACGGCGATCTTCCAGGGACGTCATACGTGCGTATATGCGGGCTTTGTAATAATGTAAACGATTGATTGCTGAAAATGATATAGATAATCCCGTGGACTTCTTCCCCGTTTATGAGCCTTCTGCAGAACGAGTCAAGGCTGTGGAAGAGGAGCTGGCCGAGGCACAGAACGTCCTGAGATGCATTATGATGCAACTAAAGAAGTGCGCGCGAAGGGTGCTGCGTTCTACCAGTTCTCCGCGGACGAAGAGACTAGGAGGCAGCAGATGGAGGAACTTAGGTCCACTCGAGAGGAGACGAAGAAGACACGAGAGGAGGTGGGTGCGATTGACGTGGCTCCTGGTGAAGTGGAAGGTATGCGTGCCGAGGATTCCTGGCAGCTCTGGCAGTCGAGCGCTCGAGAAACGCAAGAGAGAAATCGAAAACAGGCGTGCCCTGCTCGAGGCGAAACGGAAGAAACTAAAGACCTGACGGGGAAGCGCCACCTTCGCAACCGAAATTGATGTCGCAAACTCCTGTTTCCACCACACCTAAGGATCCCTTCGCTGCATTAGAACAGGTATCTAAACCGCCATCACCTGAACCTAAGCGGGCAGCAGTTCGTTCTCAAGCGGCGATAACGGCAGACGCAGATGCCTTTTTGGCCCAGCTGGAACAAGAAGTGCTTAAAAAGCGAAAGTAGGGGTTATTGGGTATTTTCCACCACGCTGTAAGTTCCGTTGGACCTTAGATAATTGCTACTTTCAGATTGGCATGACGTTCATGACTAGTCTTTCTAGAAAATCGCCCCTTCTTTTGTTTACATTCGACCGCTCGCTGCCCTCTCCTCTGAAAACACCTAGGCAGCTCTGTCCCCGATACCAAGTCCATCGAGACTGTTGCATCGCCGCGATTGTTTTGATATTGTCGGGGTCCGGCTGTTTACGAAGGGGGCTACCCTCTTCTGGGTAATGATGCGGTCGCCTTCAAGAGGGTGTTGCCCACGTAAAGCATACTTTCGTTGACGTCCCAGCGTGCCAGTTCATCCGGAGCATGTCGGGGGTATGCAACACCGCGGCTCCCAGGGATACCTTACGTCGGAGGAAATGATATAATGTTGATGAGGCACAAGTCGTGATACCCAAGATATCAGAGCGAATGAGCAGTGAAGTTTTCCGGTGAAGCGCAAAAGTTGGATCATGTCCCAAACTAAGGATTACCATACGGTAGTATTTGCTTTACATCTCACTCTACGTGCCCAATGGGCACCGCGTCTTAGTAGTAGACTACTTGTTGCGGTATATAAATACAGAAAATCTCTCTCTCTCCCAAACTAAGGATCACGCTGTCGGAAGCAATCGCTTCCATTCCCACTGAGCGTTCTTACCCACATCATCTTTTGCAGAGTGCCTTCTATACACCTACTACGTACGTGATCGTAGTGGCAGTGGTTTGCACGACAATGTATACCAGTTATCCTCCGGGGTTCAGATGTTCAGAGGTGCTCTCTCGCTTACCTCGATGGCAACTGTCCCGATGAATTCCCTCAAACTTAAATCGGGGTTGTTGGATGTCCTTCCACTTCCAGTGTGAAGGATCGACATCGTTTGGGAGGGAGTGGCACGATTTCCGCTAGGTAAAATGCTCATTATAGATGTCATCCCACTCGATAATCAGCACGTTAGTCGGCAAGGTTTTGAATGCAGGGACACCGAGGGAGGGCCGGTTGCTCCGAGTAGACAGAAAGATACAAAGTATACTCGCAGCGATAAGTGAAGGCTGTCATAAGAACATTCCATCGTGTTCTCCCGCTTATCGTGAGTTGTGATGTGAAGATAAGATCAGACGCTATTCTCTTACCACAGCTATCCACCTGACACAGGTGGGATGACTGCCACTTCCTCGCCACCCTTGAGGTGGCAGGTTGTCGGCTCGTCTACCATTACTGCATCTACGCTCCATCTGCTGGTGGCCAGCACCTCGTCCAGACCCGTACCCGGGTGGAGTGAGTTGAGGTGGGATGCTAAGGATGACAGGGGAAAGGGCGCAGTAGGGAGTGTTACCGTCTCTTCGTGGCGACCAGTAGCGGTGGATGCCCCAGCAAAGTAGAGAACAGTGACTTCGGCCATGTGCAAGTCGTGGATACTCGAAGATAGCTCTACAGTAGTAAATATTGACGACCATATACTACCCATTTCGGTCCAGGCGCGACAGGCAAGATACATCAGTCCTTCTTAGACAGCTTCACACACCAAACTATTGATCGTCACGAAGGTTTCCTCAGGAAGCAGGTGATTCGGCGTCGAAATCACCCCGTCGAACAATGATTGCCTTCGCGTACTTGAAGGATCGGTGGTCGTCAATATAGTGGACTCGACTCCGATACGTAGCAATTCACATGTATCGGGCCCATTATGGCGTAATTGATGCGTAATACGATGCTGTCCCTGGATTGCTTGTTCAGGACCATGCTCTCCGCCCCAGCATGTAAATATAGTCGCACCACGTATACCTCACGAAGCACCCAGAAAACGTGGTGACCACAAAACACCTTCTTTCGCGTTCGCCCGGCTTATGCACGTTTGTACTTGTTGGTCCAATCCCTCACTCAGACCTCCGAGGTACAATAGTTTGGTGCTGCGTCATAACCTTGAGGTTGAGCGGCTTCTGTTTGCTAAAAGTTACGAACCCGCCTCCCGATTGGCCAGTTTTGTGGACCCCGATTGAATACAGTTCATTCAATCTGCCACATTGTGGTTGCGTTGTATGGCCGGAAGATCCTGAGATACAGACATGAAAATGACTGAGACTTCAACAAACCTTGGACGCATGATAATCCCACACATCCAAAGGGCCGCAGGGAGTACCAGGGCGCTGTTAATAAAGTCTAGGACATATCTGCTGATCACGTCAGTCCGACAATTAATTCTGATTGACAGTAGCAAACCCACCACCAACGAAGATCATCCGGAAGGACGTCAAGCTTGGCATCCTCCGTCCGCACAACAATAGTAATGTCACAAGAAAGCATTATACAATATGTCCAGTAGGTGTTGGGAGGACGGTCGGTTCAGGACGATCAACCCGCGTGCCGTGGAGCCGCGTCCCAGTCTGTTACTAGTAGGGGTAGGCGTGGCGCGCTTATGCAGTGTGCCCATGTCATCCTTTCTGTTCGCCAGTTTGGACTATGCCCAGCGTCACTTGCTAATTCGTTATCTTTCCACCAACGTGTGATATCGAATGCGGTGCTGTATCGGCGCAGTGTGGATGATAGCCTGCGTGGCTGTTGGAAGTAACCTTGGATGCGCGCACGCCGAACATGACCACCCAGGGGATCCGGCCAAAAGCTGAAACAAGATGAACTGAAAGCACCACTTTGCATGAAGAAGGACCTTGAACAAGTACGCCTAACAATCCCGCAACTCCATTGGCCCGCTCATTGTCTTGCAGACAACCTGCTCTTGAACGCTAGCCGGAAGCTTGTAGCGTTTGGGCATCTGCCACTTACATTGTCTACTCAAAACCGTAAACGCCTTGACTTGCTGCGGGCACAACATGCTCTGAGAATCTCTGCTGTAGAGCAGGAGAAGAATAGATTTGCACATGACGTCGACCAATGGCGCACTGTCTTCAAGGCATCGGAGTCGAGAAGGACGAGTTGAAAGACATGGTAGACAGTCTCACTGAGAAAAGAGTTTGTGGAATACTTGTTTATCCTCCCAAGTCCTGACGGGTCGGCTTACATGGTCCAGACATCCAACGGTCAAAAAGTAAGTCAAAAAGCTCTCCGTCTTCCTGGACAACAACAAAGTCCATTGGCAAGGAAAGTCATTGATATAACGCCGTTTTACCCCTCATGTCATCTTGAGTAGCTGGCAGCGACGTTCAGTTGTTCGCTCAACACTCACTCGGGGAGAAGTCATCCGAGGGACCTCATATTCGGGAATCTCTCGGCATATCTTAACTGTTTGAGAACGACCATCCCGACTTGGCTTCTGAGGTGTCTTCACGGGTTGCGGTCACGAAGGCAGGTGCCGACATCATGGAACCACGCCAGAACAGACATTCACGAGTCAGGTAGAGTCTATATGATGGGACGGGGAAACTGTCCGTGCCGATTCATTCGTGTCGAGAGGATCACGACTACCAGGAAGTATGTCGCCAACCGTGATGTTCAGGGAAGGGATGACAAGAGTGTCCAAACATCATCATTGGGAAAGTGGGGGAGGCTTCGTATACAAATCATTGGTAAACAAAATTCCTTTGCGGACGCTGTCAGTGTTGAGCTGAATAGGGTGACAAGTAACCCCGTCTTTGATGCATAGGAAAAGCCAACCAACAAGCACTACTTCCCTAACAAATCCCTTCACTGATTTGTACTCCGTCACTCTCTAACAGGCAATCCTCCTGACAATGAGTGAGCCCTGCAGTTTCACATTGTAGCTCGCTCGACACGGCTCCTATAGGAGTGGAGGAGCTGCCCCGCGTCATGTCTATGCAAGCGTCTATCTATTACCGCAGTTCATGCGCGGGTGGAACTGGCGAGCATGTCGTCATTGTGACTGCCTTCTTTACCCTCCGACTCAGATTGGCACTTATAGTGGGCGGCGGGCAGGGGTTGCTGAGCGGCCTGGAATGTCGGCGACAAAATCAGCGAGTGAGCATGAGAAGCTATTGGTTGCCATGGGTAAGCCTCATAGGTTCCGTGACGAACGGCCTCTCTTACACAGACATTGGTGATACCTGGCGTAGGTTGAGGGGCGGAGCCGATTGATGAAGAAGTACTGTTTGGTAAGCTATCAGTGGCGTATCAGACTTGTTTCAGATAGTGTACTTCTCGTATGCCGTGCCGCCTGCCCTCTTTTCCACTGACGTCCACTAACCGTTGATCTACTAGTGAGCACCTCCCCAGTTCTTCAATCCGTGTGACTTGCTCAAGGAACACAACCGGATTTCCTCTCGTTTCTTCAGTTAATTTTCCCTTCCCGCATATATTGGTGAGATTCTTATGGTCCATCGTTGCGTTACATGCATTAATCTCCGCGTAGTGTTATTTACGCTTTATCCCCATCGACACCCAGGATTGCTTGCTCTATACTTTATCTTTAGCTGTGGGTTTGTTTGTGCAGTTTAATTCGCCTCGCTGATTTGGGGATCATTCTGGCATTCAAGCTTTTCTTTTTATCTCGGTATGGTTGTACTGTTCTTGTCTTACTGCAGGCGACCGCTGACTTGCCCTAAGGCAGAACCTTTTCCACTGCGTATATCGCCTTAGTATAACAGCATTCAATGCATCAGCCGACGACGTCGCCCGCAAACGAGCAGAGCTGGAACGCTGCCGTAGAGGGCTATGGTGGCTACGATGTGTCGCCCTCAGCAAACTAGCGGAAGTTCTCCATGACAGGTTCCGGAAAGAACGTAAAATCGACGACTTGAACGAGGCGATCACATTACATCGCGCTGCTTTGGAATGCCGACCACTAGGGGATAAGAAACGGTTCATATCACTCAGCGAGCTTGCTATTGTCTTTCCGATAGATATGAGGATCAGGGGGCAGTTGCTGACTTTGAAGAAGCTGTGACTCTCGGACGTGCAGCACTAGAGCTCTGTCCACCTGGGCATCCCGATCGTGACGCATCTCTCTATACTCTTGCTTGCAACCTTCGGACGAGGTTTAAACAAGAAGCTGACATACGCAACTTAGATGAGGCAATTGAGCTGCATCGTGCAGCTTTGGAACTACGTCCCTCTGGGCATCCTCATCGGCTTTCATCGCTCGACAAACTCGCTCGGTGTCTTAGAGATAGATATGAGAATCAGGGGGCAGCCGCTGACTTAGAAGAAGCCGTAACACTTGGACGTGCAGTGCTAGAGCTTCGTCCACCAGGGCATCCCGATCATGGCTCATCTCTCTACAATCTCGCTTGGGACCTTAGGGCCAGGTTTAAGAAACGAGCTGACATGCACGACTTAGAGGAGGCGATTGAGCTGTATCGCGCATCTTTGGAACTACATCCCTCTGGGCACCGTCGTCGGTTTCCATCGCTCCAAGGCCTTGTTTGGTGCCTTAGAGATAGATACGAGAATCAGGGGGTAGTTGCTGATTTGGAAGAAGCCGTGATGCTCGGACGCGCAGTGCTAGAGCTCCGTCCACCAGGGCATCCCAATCGGGGTGTATTTCTTTACGATCTCGCTCGGGACCTTGAAAAAAGGTTTCATATTCAGGCTGACATGTGCAACTTAGACGAGGCGATTGAACTACACCGCGCAGCTTTGGAACTACGTCCCTCTGGGCATGCTCATCGGATTTCATCCCTCCAATGTTTTGCTCTCTGTCTTTTGCACAGATACGAAATCCAGGGGGAAGTTGATGACTTGGAAGAATCCATCATGCTCGGACGTGAAGCACTAAAACTCTGTCCGCCAGGACATCCCAACTGTGGCATATCTCTTAACATCCTTGCTTGCGACCTCAGGAGGAGGTTCTTGAAATACGCTGAGATTCACGATTTGGAGGAGGCGATCGAGCTGCTGCATCTGGATTTGGAACGATGTCCCGATCAATCCGCATCACTTGATGAACTTGCTCGCTGTCTGTCGAATAGATATGACAGTCAAGGGGCAGTTGCCGACCTGGAGGATGCTGTCACGTTCGGACGTGCAGCACTAGACTCACTGCCGACCAGGGTATCCCTAGTCATGGCGAAGTTCTTCACAACCTTGCCTGTGACCTCAGGAAGAGGTTCGCGAAAAAGGCTGCGATCTGCGACTTGGAGGAAGCGATTGGGTTGCACCGTGCAGCTTTGGAACTACATCCCTCAGGACATCGCCATCGGTTTTTATCGCTCCAAGGCCTCGCTTGCTGCCTTTCGGATAGATATCATAACCGGGGGTAGTTGCCAACTTCGAAGCAGCCAGTACGTTTGGCCGTGCAGTACGAACGGTCCGCCCACCTGGGCCTGGTGATCATCGTGCAGCTGACCTGGACGAGGCTATTGCGCTTGAGCAAGAAGCCCTGCAGCTACTCATACCTGGAGATCGTCATTACGACGTAGTTCGGGGTCGTCTTACCCGTCTCCTCCAAATGAAGATCAGGTCACAAGTTGCTACACCATCCTCCAATGCCTTACCTGTTACCCACTTTCACATTAAGCAAGTCATCCACAATGCCGCGTTTGATACCCTCAAAACCATGCCAACCAGGCTGCTACACACCCATACTGGCTTCCTGTGCAACCGAGATGCGCAATTATCCCATTTCATGAGCAGTCAACAGTACGACAAACTACTGTCTTCATGCGTAACGTGCGATCCAGATCAGCGAATGACCCTCATTCACACTGAACTCTCGAGATACTTTGGCTTCGTTATGCTCTCTCACCGCTGGGGCGAAGGCGAGCCATTATTGCGTGACATCGAGGGCCGCGCAGTTTACGGCATGCCATTCAAGGGAGGCTTGGGAAAGCTCCAAATCTTCTGTGGTATCGCTTGCGAGCATAATTACCTATGGGCATGGAGCGACACTTGTTGCATAGACAAAGATAGCAGTGCCGAGTTGCAAGAAGCCATTGGATCAATGTTCGCGTGGTACCGACGGTCTGCCTTGACCATCGTGTACCTTTCTGACGTTCCCGATGCCGATTCCTTTCAGAGTAGTGGATGGTTCGGACGTGGGTGGACCCTCCAAGAACTACTGGCTCCCGAACGTTTACTATTCTACACCCAAACCTGGTCACTGCACAAGAATCTCGCGTCTTCGAACCATAAAGCCGATGTCACTGTGCTAGCAGAACTGGAGAGAGCAACTGGCATAGAGTCCCGCTTCCTTACCAACTTTTCTCCGGGTATGGATGACGCACGCTCGAAACTGCAATGGGCATCACTGCGTCGTACCACACGGCCTGAGGATATCGCCTACTCACTTTTCGGGATCTTTAATATCCACCTACCCGTCCTGTATGGCGAATCTGCTGAGAATGCGCTTGGCCGTCTTCTGGCTGAGATCATATCGCAGTCTGGGGACATCTCGGTTCTCGATTGGGTGGGAGAGGCGTCACCATTTCATTCCTGTTTCCCTGCCCACATCACTCTCTTATCAAGTACTACCATTGTCTCAATCCCAACATAATGCGGAAGAACAGTCATCGACGATGAGTCAGCAGACCCCTCCATCCTGCTTCACTGCGAAAGCTGTATCGCTTACTTGCTAAATCGCCCCTTCCACGATTTCTCAATCGCCGGCTTACGTTGCCATGCATCACTTACCCTGTTACAGAGGTTCGGCGGAGAAGCGCAAATCCATTTTCACGGAGCTATACTTATAAAATCCAGGCGTCTGGTCTGAGACCACTTGAGATTACATTGCCAAGCAAGCTAGAAAATGGGCCAATGCCACAAAGTACTCTGCAGCTTGTTCGCCCTTGGCACTCGAAGTTACTTGGTCCATACCCCAAGGTTTATGCCAAGACTGATGAGCAACCTGCTGTATACACTGGCAAGGCCCTTCCGTGCCCTTCTGCTGACCGAACTCCCTCATAACGAGTACAAAAGAATCGCATCTTTTACCTCCATTGTCGCTCAGCCTGCAGACTGGGCCAGTATTCTGCAAAGCGTAGTTAGGACATTAGACATCGTGTAAGGAAATAATCATGCCGCTATGACATGCACAATGCTAGGAAGGTTACAGCCATCCATTGACTCACCCTCAACCCTTTCTTCCTCACTTGAGTCGGAAACCAATCTTAAAAACCACTTATACTGACATGTGTCCTTGGTTGCCACACGCGTCGCATGTTTCATTTCTCATTTATCGGCACCTTTCTGAACTTCGTATCATTGTCTTTTGCTCAACATCGCTGTACACTGCTTCCGATTTCGGTCTGACTTGTTCGACCAGCTGTTTTCACTCGTCTTTGGCATTTGTCACTGTATCGACCGCGCACCACTCGGGTCTATTCGGCACCAGTGTACTGGGATACGTTGATGCGCACAGGTTAGTACAGGTGCGTATACTGGCACGTCATCGCGCTGCCCACCCTATGGTCAACGTCTGAACTCTGACCTTACTGCTTTACATGCCTCTCAATTAAATGGAACGAATGACGAGTTAACGAGAGAACACTACCGCCTTATACTTGAGTATTAGTATATTTATTGTCGAGAAGGCCTTGTTCCGTACAATTACTATGGCCCGTCGGAGTATGACATAGAACAACGATGTCTTTGACACCCATCACGTAGCCTTGTGCCCTTGTCGCGCATTTATCAACAGCACATTAAGTGGCTGTTCCCGCCGAGGGGACTCCTGCTGGGTACCAGCAGCTTCGCCGTTGTACAATCTTCAATACCAAGGCGAACCACTGAGAACGAATCATGACACTGCCAATACTGAGGAGAGTGCCGATAAGGATGGTCATATAGGTGTGCTCGACGCAGAAGGGTTAGGAATGACCCGTCCTAATCTGTAATCCCAGACGGAGCACTGCGTGCGTGGGCGTGCATGGAGTGGCATGCTTGTGTCTGCTCCCATGTCATCCACGAGCACGTTTGCGAGTTTGGATTGTGTCAAGTGTCACTGCTGTGGGTAGATGATAACCTGCATGGCAGTTGTACGTGGTCTATGGCCAGCATGAATAGACTAGTACTGGCACCGTACGCCGATAACCGTGACAATGAACTGAAAGCGCAGTTTTGGCAGAAGGACGAGCAAGTACGTTTAGTAGTCCCGCAATTCGAGCTGCGCACTCATTTTTTTTCAGACAGCAGCCCTCGAACGCCAGCTTGAAGCTTGCAGCCCTCGAGCATCTGCCACTCACATATGCTGACTCAAAACCACGAACGTCTTAGACGCGATGTGGGCACATGCTTTAGCAATTTAGTGGGAGACGATGAAACTTGCACCATGGCATTGACCAATGGCGTACTGTCTCTAAAGCATTGGCGTCGAGAACGGTGAGAACTGGTAGAGGATTTCACTGAGCAGTATGTCTGCGGAATCCTTTTGATGAAGTCTTGATGGATTAGTTCTACAGTCGAGACACAAACAGACGTCGTGGCCTTGTAGTTCGTAGAGTCGCAAGCACATCAGCAACTCGCTATCTATCGTTCTGAGCGGGAAGGAAAAAATAACATTCCACCCTTGAGGCTATGGAAGCTAGCAGCGGTGTTCAGTCGTTCACCCAGTACTATTTGAGAAATCATCCGAGGGGCCTCACGTTCGTGAATCTCTCGGCACATTACAGGAAATTGAGAAATACCATCCTGGCTTCGCTGCTGAGGTGTCTTCACAAGCTGCGGTGCGAGGCAAGTACTGAGATCATAACAGCACTGCCAGCACGGAAATCCATGGTCATGTGGAACCTGTATTATACGACGGGGAAGGTGTCCGCGCCGGTTGCTTTGTGTTGAGAGGGTCATGACTATCCAGAAATATGTCGCCCACCATGGTGTCCGAAGAAATGACACCCCAAGCGACAGCGCCCGAGCGTCATTTCTAGGAAGACGTGAAAGTCTTGCACGAGCCATCCGAGTCCCGTAGTTGGGCAAACAGAACCGCATCACGGACATTGTCAGTGCTACGCCGAAGGGGGTGGAAAGTAACCCTTCCTCAGCGCACAGGAAAAGCCAACCAACAAGACATTGCCACGAGATTTCTTCATTGTTTCCTGCTGTCATTACCCTGACCGAATCGACCGCCAGTTCACTCCATTCTGGCAATCTTGAGCCCTACGATCCTCACATTGCAGCCCGTTTGGCACGCCTCCTGCGGGAGTGGAGGAGCGGCCTCGTGTCATATTTACTGCGATCGTCTCTTTATTCCCGACGTTCATACCTAGCAAGTAAAACTGACAAGGATGCCACCAGTGTAGCACCCCCACCCTCTGACTCGGATTTGGTTTGGTACTCATAGTAAGCAATGAGTAGCGGCTGTTATTTTCGCTAACAAGAATTCTGCCAGCGACGAAATCAACGACTGGCCATGATAAGTTGTTGGTTGTCACGGGCCAACCCTACTGGTTCCATAACGCGAGGACCCTCTGACACGAAAATCGGTAACTGTAGCCTGGCGCAGGTTGAGGGAAGCGGAGACGGGGAATGATTCATTAAGAAGCCGTCATATGGTATGAGTGGCGTATTAGACATGGGAAAAGTTGGCAGACAGCAGCCCTGGACGCTTTTCGTACGCCATAGCCGCCTGCCCTCTTTCCCACTGACGTTTACTATCCATTGGTCCACTGGTAAGCACTTCACCGGTTCTTCAATCTGCAGAACTTGCTTAAGGAGCATAGCCGAATCTCCTCTTACTTCTCCGGCTAACTTACACTTTCCGCGTCCACTGGTGAGGTTTTTATGATCCATCATTGCGTTACATGCATTGACTTCCATGTAGTGTTATCCACGCTTTGTTCTCACTGATACCCAGGGTTATCTGCGCTATACTCTGTCTTCAGCTGTGGGTTTGTTTGTGCTGTTAATTCGCCTCACTGATTTGAGTATTCAAGATCTCTTGCGTCCTTTGTTTCTCGTTTCGAACGGTACGGTTCTACTGTTCTCGTCTTATTGCAGATGTCATTACTGAACCTACCCCCCAAGGCAGGACTGTTTCTACTGCGTGTATCCTCCCAGTGTAACGGCATTCAATGAGATCGACAGACACAGTTTCCCGCAAACGAGCAGAGCTCGAACGCCACCGTTCAGGGCTTAGGGGCCGCGATGTTCCTCTCAGCGAACTGGCGGTGGCTCTCCACGACAGATTCCGGAAAGAGTGTAAAATCGACGACTTGGACGAGGCGATCACTTTGCACCGTGCTGCTTTGGAACTCCGACCACGGGGGAATAAGAAACGGTTCATATCACTCAGCAAACTTGCTATCTGTCTTACAGATAGATATGAGAATCAGGGGGTGGTTGCTGACTTGGAAGAGGCCCTGAGGCTTGGACGTGAAGTACTAGAGCTCCATCCATTAGGGCATCCCAATCATGATGCATCTCTGAACAATCTCGCTTGCGACCTTAGGACGAGGTTTGGGAAAGAAGCTGACATGCGCGACTTAGAGGAGGCGATTCAGCTTCATCGTGCAGCTTTGGTACTGCGTCCCTCTGATCATCCCTACCGGTCTTCATCACTCCAAAGCCTCGCCCACTGTCTTACAGATAGATATGGCGATCTTGGGGTAGCTGCTGACTTGGAAGAAGCTGTGATGCTTGGACGTGCAGCACTAGAGCTCCGTCCACCAGGGCATCCCAATCGTGGCGCATCCCTCAACGGTCTCGCTTACAGCCTTAGGATGAGGTTTGAGAAGGAAGCTGACATCCGTAACTTAGAGGAGGCGATTCAGCTGCATCGTGCTGCTTTGGAATTACGTCCCTCTGGTCATGCCCACAGGTCTTCGTCGTTGCAAAACCTTGCCCACTGTCTTTCAGATAGATATAGCATTCTGGGGGTAGGTGCTGATTTGGAAGAGGCCGTGATGCTCGGACGCACGGCACTAGAGCTCCGTCCACCGGGGCATCCCAATCGTAGTGCAACTCTCAACGTTCTCGCTTGTAGCCTCAGGATGAGGTTTGAAAAACAAGCTGACATGTGCGACTTGGAGGAGGCGATTCGGCTGCATCGTGCTGCCTTGGAACTACGTCCCCCTATGCATCCTCATCAGTTTTCGTCACTCCACAATCTCGCTCTCTGTCTTTCTCTTAGGTATAGCAACCTTAGGGTAGCTGCTGATTTGGAAGAAGCTGTGAAGCTCGGACGTGCGGCACTAGAGCTCCGTCCACCAGGGCACCCCAATCGTAGTGCAACTCTCATTGGTCTAGCTTGCAGTCTCAGGATGCGGTTTGAGAAACAAGCTGACATGCGCGACTTGCAGGAGGCAATAGAACAGCATCGCGCTGCTTTGGAACTACGTCCCTCTGGAGGTCCCTATCAGTTTTCGTCGCTCCAAAACTTCGCTCTTTGTCTTTCTTATAGATATGGCAATCTGGGGGTAGTTGCTGACTTGGAAGAAGCTGTATCGCTCGGACGTGCAGCACTGGAGTTCTGCCCTCCATGGCATTCTGATCGTGGTGCATCTCTCCACAATCTCTCTTGCAACCTCAGGAGAAGGTTTCAGAAACTCGCCGACATGCGCGACTTGGAGGAGGCAATTGGGCTTCAACGTGCAGCTTTGGAGCTACGTCCCCCTGGGCATCCTGATCGGTTTTCATCACTCAACAACCTCGCTCTCTGTCTTTCGGATAGATATGATGCTCAGGGGGTAGTTGACTTCCGAGAAGCTACCACAGTTAGCCCTACGGCGCCAACGCTGCGTCCTCCTGGGCATTCTGATCGTGGCACACCTGACCTAGACGAGGCTATTACACTGGAGCAAGAAGCTCTGACGGTGCTCGAACCCGGAGATCGTTACTACGACACACTTCGCTGTTGGAGATTGAATCACCCCAGTGTGATATCTTAAATTTGGTGCGAGTTTCCTATGCTTACATAAGCACTTAGAGCGCACTTAGTAGTATGATTTTCATACTGTTCCCTCAGTAGTTGAGTCACTACTGAGGGTAAGCCCATATATTATCCATATTAGACTACTTACTCATACCTTGTAGCTGCCTACAGGTACATTGAATATTATGGTAGTTGAGTCACTACTGAGGCTGCCTACAGCCCTTTTCTACAGGTTATGAGCCCTGCCTAGCGCGGAAAATTTTATTATAGGCAACTCGCAGTAGACTCGTACTGAAGCTACTCAACAAGTCCACAATACATCTCTACTACCCTCGAGGCTAATGGACTGCTACCAGATGGATCCACCCGAGCTCAGTGATCATGGTGAGAACTGGACCAACTATGGAAGTTGGGTCCTCGAAGCCATAGACGAAGAAGACTTAACCGGCATCCTATTGGGGTCTGAAACACGACCAATGCATCCAAACCAGCTGGAAGGACATGGCCCAGGCTGGGCACCACAGTCTAATGAGGAACGAGATGAGCTAGCGGCATGGCGAACCGCTGAGACTACATGGCACCAACGGAACTCGATGGTCGATCTTTTGATCACATTCAGCATTCCAGACATCATTCTTCCCTCACTAATTCCCCTCGACACTCCTCTCGAACGGTTCTCCTACCTCGAAAGACGCTACGGTGAAATTGCGAAGCCAACGAGCTGGCAGCGTGCCTGGAAACAGGACACATTACTCACCGAGACCGTGCCTAGTCAGCACGAATGAGATCATTCCGAAGTCACAAGCACGAGCATCCTCGCAAACACTGCAGCTGTAGAACAGCCTGCAGTGGTCCTAGACAAATGTACTGAGATTACCTATGGGCCCACGGCGCCAGAGGCAGCAATCATAGACGTACAAGATCAGGTGGCAGGTAGCTGTGCAGACAGCTCGAACGAGCACAAAGGAGACTATACTGGGACTGCATCTATGAAGCAGGTTGTAGTGAATGGGAGGACGCACGACAAGCAAGTCATGCAACAGTGCAATTCACAGCCTGAGCGGGTCGCAGCTGGTGAAACGACTCTGAACGCCAGTGATATCCATCGCGGGCCAGGAAGAGTGGGTTCCATAACTATCCCAAACGACTGCGCCGAGATCCCGACTGGGCACCAGGAGCCCAAGATGGAGATCATAGACACGCGGCATGTGGAAAGAAACTTACTGGTAAATGGAATTGGGACTGTGTCCGCAAGGCAGCCAGACGAATATGCAACTGCGCCTGAAGCACCTGACAAGAGTAGTCAGTGCATACTAGACGGCGAGACTGCAGCAAGAGGAGACGAGCTCAGCACTGCAGCTGACCTGTGCAATGCGCTCACCTCCATTGGCACAAGTGCAAGGGTGTCAGACTCACCTGAACCCGACTGCAAGGCTATTATGCCCGCGACCAGTTCCACCAATCCCGAAATCATCTATGCTGCTGGAGTTAATCCCCAGACGCCTGCAGAAAGCGATCATCGAATCGCGAACCATATCAAGGACAATCAGCGCTTCCCGGTGAATGGCGAGACGATTGCCAACATACCGGATCCTCCTGGAACTCATGCTGAGATTCCTATCCCACGAGTCGAACGTCCTATACTATGGGACGAACTGCCAGTGCAAACTTGTAGCGCTACGATCACAGAACTCAAGTTGCCGTGTACACGAAGGTACAACGAGCCACATACGAGGAGTGACAAGCTGCAAGAGACAAGGCCTCTCGAACTTGACAGCAAGCGCACATTGCGACGCCCATGGCAAACCCGCCAAAGGTACTCCACACCAGATACCCCACCTGACGAGGTCTGGGGGGTGGGGGTGCATAGGCTTGCTCGAGCGGATGGGGGGGATAGTACAGACATTGGGTCAACAGCGACAAAGCTGAAGATAAGAGACATCAGCGCTCAAACCGCCCAAGCATCGCCTGACTTACCACATCCGGAAATGCGCCCAAAGGAGCCTGATAAGGCTGAGGGAGCTGGTGGGGGTGACGACGCACTCAGCAGCAAGTTCGTCGACTTGGACGGAGTCGAAGGATTGATGCTAGCTGGCAGCCGAGGCCAGCATAGCCAGCAGGAGACGAGCAGCTTGCCTGCACCGCCAAATCCCATTCCGAACGGCACCAAGCACCTTCCTAGGACCTACAGGGTCACCCATCGAGGTGGAAGGATCAAACAAACGGCTAAAAGCGTCAGCAACGCTCTAACGAGGCGAAACGCCTACCGTGTCCAAGCGGCCCCCAAGCGGTCTTCTCTAGCTCACTCGACGCCCTCAAAACGGTTCATATACCTTGTGGGAGGGTCATGGGTGATAAACGTACGCTGTAACAAGGTTAGACGTGCAAGACGAGTCAGAACGAGAGGGCACACGTACCAGATAGCTCGCATTCTCATGCAGCTGCTCTCAAACCCCTTGAAGCGACTCCAGAACGTCACCAATGCCTACTGGCAGGTGGGGGAACCTCCTGGATCAATGTGGAATGACGCAAAATGGCCAAGAAGTCTTCTTGTGGCCAAACGGCTGCCCCGCAGTCAGTATGGCAAGCGAGAGATGAAACGGCTGAACATCTCACCTGCACCGCCCAAGCCATCGCCAGTTGGCACTGTGCTCACCCCTCGACCTTACAAGGATCCTCCTCGATGTGAAAGACTCAAAGCAACTGTTGGAAGCGTCAGCATCGTTCGTACAAGGCTCAGCGCCTACCGTACACTTGCCGTCGTCATACGGCCACTGTGGCTCATCTTGACGCCAACCGATCCATCCGAAATCATTGCGGGGGGGTCCACGACACTAAGCGTATGCAATAGCAAGGTCAGCGTCACCAGAAACGGTCAAACGAGAAGATGTATGCACCTTGTGCCCGGCACTACCATTTCAGCATCTCGAGCACCCAGGAAACATCAGAAACCCCCCTGGGGTCTTCCAGATACTTGCCAGCAGCAGGGGGTGCCTCTCAGACGGACTTGGATCGACAGCGAACCTTCCTACGTCAAGCTGACAGCAATGAAGCTGGAGATAAGGGCAATCAGTGCTAAATCGGCAGAAACGGTGGAAAGACGCCCAAAAGCGCCTGATAAGGGCAGATCGGGCACTGGCAGGTTCGACAAGACAGTTAGCAGGGACTTTGCTGACTCACAACGAGTGGAGAAAGCAACGCTAACTAGTAGCAGCACTCAGTATGGCATGCGAACGACGAGACGGCCAAACGGCCAACCCGCACCACCCGAACCGCCTCCGACAGGCATCTCACACCTTCCCCGACCCTACAGGGTAACCAGTCGACGTGGAAGAGTAAAACCGAATGCTGAAATCATCAGTGACGTTCGTACGAGGCGAAACGCCTACCGTGCTCATGTGGCCCCCAAGCGGTCACTTCCGCCCCTCTTCGTGCCTTCGAAACGATCTCTGGACCCTGCGGGAGGGTTATGGATAATGAAGATAGGCTATACTGAAGTCAGGCGTGCCAGAAACGTCAAAACGAAGGGCTGCATGCACCGTATGCACAGTGTCACCATGCGGCCAGCACCTGCTCTCCAAATCGGCACACAACGGCTTCAGATGTCCATCACAGGGTGTTGGACAGGCTATATGTATGACGGCACCACTAGCAGCGAGTTCAGCGACTCGCACGACGTCGAAAAAGCGCTGCTAGCTAACAGCAGCAGTCAGTATAGCGGATGCGAGCCCAAATGGTCAAGCGGCTCACCTGCATCGTCAAAACCGCTCACAAACGGCCACGCGCACCCTCCTGGGAC
Source organism: Pisolithus marmoratus (assembly GCA_024613145.1). Classification (NCBI taxonomy): domain Eukaryota; kingdom Fungi; phylum Basidiomycota; class Agaricomycetes; order Boletales; family Pisolithaceae; genus Pisolithus; species Pisolithus marmoratus. Next base: position 11,619 of record JANFAE010000663.1, on the reverse strand, counting down.
CCTCAGGGACCCACGCCGACGCAGTAGGATCAAGACGAGATCTAAAAATGTCAGTAGATCCGGGCAGAGAGGCTGCAAGCGCCTCATGCTACTCAGCATACCCATTTCGCCCTCTCGCCACATCTCGAAATCCCTCTGGAATGTTGCTAACACATACTGGCGGAAGGGGATACCTCCCAGACGGACGCGGAATGACGATAAACGCTTTATATTCAAACGGCGGCCCTCGTCATCACGGTACAAGGTCAAGATGAGCGCACACTACGTGCATTTCCGAAACGGGAAGTTGCCACATCGCGCGCCAAATACGACCAAACACCACTCGTATACCACCCGGACTCGAAGCTCACTCATTGCAGAAGCTACACTCGTTTATTGAATTATTTTTTTTTGAGTATACATTCATTTGAGTTACATTTTTTCTGCACTTCTACTTATCACACAGTGGAGCTTCAGGGGGTGTGTTGGAGATTGAATCACCCCAGTGTGATATCTTAAATTTGGTGCGAGTTTCCTATGCTTACATAAGCACTTAGAGCGCACTTAGTAGTATGATTTTCATACTGTTCCCTCAGTAGTTGAGTCACTACTGAGGGTAAGCCCATATATTATCCATATTAGACTACTTACTCATACCTTGTAGCTGCCTACAGGTACATTGAATATTATAGTAGTTGAGTCACTACTGAGGCTGCCTACAGCCCTTTTCTACATTCGCCAGCGTCTTACAGCCCACCTCCAGATGAAGATCAGGTCACAGGTTGTCACACCGTCCTCTAATGCCTCACCTATTACCCACATTGATATCAAGCAAGTCATCTGTGGTGTCGCGTTTGAAATCCTGAAGACCCTGCCAACCAGGGTGCTACACACAGGTACTGGCATTCTGTGCAACCGGGATGCGCAATTATTCAACTTTTTGAGCAGTCAACAGTACAATCAGTTACTGTCTTCGTGTGCAACGTGTGACCCAGCTCAGCAAACGAGGCTCATCCCTACTCAAGTCTCGAGATATTTTCGGTTTGTGACGCTTTCTCACCGCTGGGGTTCAGGCGAGCCATTATTACGCGACATCGAAGGACGCTCAATTTATGTTATGTCAACGAACGGGGACTTTGGAAAACTCCAAGCCTTCTGTGCCATCGCTGGCGAGCAGAATTACTTGTGGGCATGGAGCGACACTTGCTGCATAGACAAAGACAGCAGTGCCGAGTTGCAGGAAGCCATAGGATCGATGTTCGTATGGTATCGACGGTCCGCCTTGACCATCACGTACCTCTCCGATGTTTCGGATACCAATTCCTTTCTGAGTAGTGAATGGTTCAAAGGTGGGTGGACCCTCCAAGAACTACTGGCCCCTGAACGCTTACTATTCTACACCCAAACCTGGTCACTCTACAAGAATCTCAGGTCTTCAAACCATAAAACCGATGTCGCTGTCCTGGAGGAGCTGGGAAGAGCGACTGGGATAGAGTCTCGATTCCTCACCAACTTTTCTCCGAGTATGGATGATGCACGCTCAAGATTGCAATGGGCATCATCGCGTCGTACCACGCGACCTGAGGATATCGCCTATTCACTTTTCGGGATCTTTGACATCCACCTGCCCGTTCTGTATGGCGAATCTGCTGAGATCGTGCTTGGCCGTCTCCTGGCCGAAATTATATCGCAGTCTGGGGACATTTCTGTTCTTGATTGGGTGGGAGAAGCATCACGGTTTCATAGCTGTTTCCCTGCGGAGATCTCCCCGTACCAAACACCACCGATGTTGCCTTCTCCCCAACCCAACACAGAAGAACATACGTCGATCATTAGTGAACAGCTCGTGGCGTCATTGCAGACGCTGTATCGCTCACTCGATAAACAGCCTCTTCCGCGATTTGTCAATCGCCGGCTTACACTGCCATGTATTACTTACCTTGTTACAGCTGTTCAGCTGAAAGGGACCGCTCCTTATGAGTCAAGCTGCACGTACGAAATTCAAGCATCCGGTCTGAGGCCATTTGAGGTCGCACTGCCAAGCAAGCTAGAAAATCAAATAATGTCACCAGGTGTCCTGCACCTTGTTCGCCCTTGGCACTCAAAGTTACTCGATCCATACAGAAAAGTTAGTGCCAGGACTGACAAGCAACTATTTTATGCACTGGGAAAGCCCTTTCACGCTCTTTTGCTGATCGAACTGCCTCATAACGAGTACAAAAGGATCGCATCTTCTACCCCCATCATTGCTCAGCCTGTAAACGAGGACAGTATTCTGAAAAGTGGTGTCAAGACATTAGATATTGTGTAGATATTAATAGCATCATAGATACTGTAAGAGATCAACTGGTTGTCTCCTCAGCTACCACCTAACTCATTCCTTGTTTTCGGGACTCAGCACCACCCTAAACACGTGATGTCTTGCCCTGGTCGCTCATAAATGGTCATCTGGGGCTCAGAGGTGCTCTAACACTCTTTTCATCGGTAACAGCCTCGATAAATTCTCAGACTTTTCACTCCGATACGAGAGTTGCTGGATTCCCCTCCACATATTTTGGGCAGGCGGCACAATCCTCGCGTGGATAAATAGGTCCAGTGATCAAGAACATGCCTGACGGTAATCGGCGAGATCTGAACGCAGGGACGGTTGATGCCATAGTACTTCCGCGTGCTTTGTCCTCTGGATCGCTGCAGTATGTGGAGGTCACCGAGACTGCTAGTAGACAGTGAAAGATACAGAGTATGCTGGTGGCGATGAAAGTTAAGCCTACATTATCTTTCCTCTTATCGTCCCGGCTGTGATGGGAAGACAATATATGAGCCATTGTCTTACCACGGGTATCCGCCTGGTATCGGACGGGATGACTGTAACTTCCCGCCACCCTTGAGGTGGCAGATCACCGGTTCGTCTAATAGCTCAGTCCCTCTTAGTAGACAGCTCCTCACACCACCAGATCGGTCTTGAAGTATTGATAGTCACGAAAAATTCCTCAGGAACCAAGTGGTTCGACGTCGAAATCAACCCATCGAACGATGATTCTTCCACAGCTTGTGGAAGAAAGTCATTGAAGGTATCGCAACAAAGATCGCTCTCACGTACTTAGGTTCCAGCGAAGACCGGTAGTCGTCAGTATCGTGGAGTCGACACCGATGGGTAGCAGTCCACACGTAGGACCCAGTGTGTCGTGATCGATGTGGATGCAGTGTTGTCCCTGGGTTACTTGTTCAGTATCATGTTGCCTGCCATATCGTGAACGTATACTTCGTTAAGCACCCAGGAAATGTTATCATCCGTGACCACAAACGCTTTCTTTCGCGCGCGCCGCAGCTTATAAACGTACGAGAGAGTATGCATCGTGTGGTCTAATCTCCCACCCAGTCCTCCGAGAATGATGATTTCGTACTGTGTCATAGCCTGCAATTGAGCGACTTCTGTTGTTAAGAGTTGGGAACCTACCTCTCGATTCTCCAGTTTCTCCTTTTCTTCGACTGACTGAACACATTTCATTAAATCCGTCGAATTTTGGTCGTGGTCTTGCACGACCGAAACACCCTGCAGACACCCAGACGTGAAAAAGTCAGAGATCACAATATCGATAGTCGAACCTTGGACGTATAGTAATCCCGTACATCGGCTCGCAGGGAGTTTAGGTCGCCTTTAACCAAGTCCGGAACATACCTGCAGCCATGTCGGGTTTGGCAATGACAACAATTGATTCGACAATAGCAAACCCACCAACAACGAAGATCATCCGGAAGGAGGTCATACAGTCGGTTGGCACCTCCGTCTGCACAACAATGCCACGAGCAAGCCTTCCATAATATTGTCCAGTAGGTTCCGAGAGAACGGTTGGTTCAGGATGATCAACCCGCGTGCAGCTGGCGGTGCGCTCGAGTTTAGGAATGACAAGTGCCAGTCTGTGATCCCAGCCGTCTTGCTGCGCACACCCATGTTATCCTTGAGCGCTTGAGCACGTCTGGGAGTTTGGACTGTGTCGAGTGTTACTGATTTGCGCGCCAAGGTGGTGCACGGGTCATATCAAATGCGGTGTTGTGTACATACTATAGTGTGCCAAGGAGTAGTACGGGCCCCCGCGAGCATCGACCACAACTGGACGTTTGGACTGGCATCGTACATCGAACTCACGAACACCTATAAGGCCCAGTCAAAAGGTAAACCACGATGAACTAAGAGCATCACTTTGGCAGAAGGACCAACAGGTATGTCTAATAGAGCTGCAACTCCAACCAGTGCGCGTTCATGTCCTTGTGGACTGAAGCCCTCGATCGTCAGGTAGAAGCTTGCAGTGATCGAGCTTTTCACTGTAGGCTCGACGTGCTTTGGAAACCTCCAGTGTACAGCAAGAGAAGATATGTAACATGATGTCGACCAATGGCCTACCATCTCTGGACGAGACGAAGGATGTGGTCTCATTGAGAAATGTGTGTGTGGAACCTTTGTCTGTTTATCCTACTAAGTCCAGACGGCGGGCTTTATATTCCAGGTACCGAAGCGAATTTCTTGGCCTTCTGGTTGCCTACAGCATCACCAGCTTGCTATCTATTGTTCTAAGCGCCAAAAAGTAAGTCAGAGAAGTTCATCATCTTTCCCGACGTATCTCCAGGGACATTGCAGCCATTCGAGAAGTACTATCCCGATGGACGCTGAGGTGCGCTCACAAGTTGCGGTCGCCGCCAAGATCATGAAACCCCCCGTCAGCACGGACACACATGGGCCATACAGAGTCTGTGTCGTATGATGGGGAAACTGTCCGTGCCGATTCTTACACATGGAAAGGAGGGTCATGACTATCAGGAAATATGTTACTCCGCACCGCGATGTCCAAGGAAAAGATGGCATCGTCAGCAACAGTGTGCGGAAGTCTTGCACGCAAACCATCCGATCCCTGCAGTTTGCAAACAGAAACCCTTTGTAGACATCGCGCCGACAAGGTGGCAGGTAGCCCATTCTTCGATATACGAGGCAAAGGCAACCAAGCGAACGAACACTGCTGCAAATCCTTTGCTGACTCGAACTTGGTCACAGCCCGTCCTATAGAACCCACTACCAATCTGTCTCCTACTGGCAATGTTCGAGCCCTACGATCTCCCGTTGCGGCATTCGAAATATATCCTGTTAGGAATGGAGGAACGCCTTCGCGTTATTTCTATGCAATCGTCTGGTTGCTCCCGGGGTTTGTTCCGAGCGAGCGAAAGTGGCGATGACGGTGCCATCCGTGTAACGGCCGTCTCCTACCCTTTGGCTCAGATTCTGCATTCACAGTTTTGCTCTCATGGTGCTCAAGACAGTCCAATTACATCTTATTCATGCTGCCCTTCATGCGCATCTGTCCTACTTCCGAGTACGTATGTTTCCTGTTTTTGTGTTGTTTCGTGTTTCCATACACTCCTTCGTTTCCACACCTCCCACACACGTACAGGCCGCGTGCATGCCGATGTAGTGTGCAGTATACCCAGCTGGTCACTCCCTTCTATGATATATTCAAAATTCACTTCGTCCACGTTCAAGGTGATATGTATGTAGAGCCTGTCACTGTCGTGAGTACGAATACGACACAACAGCTCTAGGTGCAATCTAGCAGACATACCTCCACCGTGATCCGTAATCACCAGGGAGGTTATGAAATCTCGTGGACTCGATCAATTCGACGAACTTTGCAAGTGGTTTGTATGAGTAGTACTATGAGGATACTTGGCAAGTGCACATCAAACCAAAGGCAACATGATTCAACCCCGCCGGCTTGGATTTCGCCGAGGGCCCGAAAAGGGTTCTGCCAACGACGAAAAAATGGCGAGTGAACAAGTTACTAGTTGGCAAGGGCAATACCTGGAGGTTCACTGATGAGAGTCTTATGTCAAAGTCCGTGCCGTGTGCAGGCAGAAGAAACAGAAGTTTTCCCGTGAACCAGATGCGGCTCACTGACACCACCCTCTATGTCGTACATAATTAACGGCATCTTTACATCCCATACTGTGATTAACATCCAGTCCGAAGATACCATGAAGAGTCCAAAGAAATCACCGCAACGGCCAAGGGATACCAAGAAACACTGTCAATCTCCGCAACTTTGTTTCGCGGCGAAGATTCCCAACACGGGGAATGCCATACCGATTCAAGTACAAGTTCAGCTCGGCATCCGTGAGGTTTACAATTGACTGTGCATCTCGCAGAGCAGGCAGCCCAACCTACGGTCATTGCAAGGATTCATCAGAATTGCAAATTGAACCAAGGAACTGCACCCTCTCACCATCTGCGGTAGTTCTGTTCCACCATTGGGCAAGTGAAAAGGAATGACTTTGTATTGGCATTCAGTTCCATCTGCGCATCCTTGATTATAAGTCTGTCGTATATGTACATGAATGCAAGTGGTTGATGGGCGAATGCTGACGAGCTAACCTTATATAAAATTTCGGTCATATCAATTTGTCCCCTCTCCATACGGTTGAGGCGGTCATCGACCCGACCAAGGTGGTCATTGACATTGTTAAACTGTTGGTTCATCGCATCAAACTTCTGGTCAATGACATTAAACCTCTGGTCAATGGCATTAAACCTCTGGTCAATGGCATTAAACCTCTCGCCAATGGCATTAAACCTCTGGTCAATGGCATTAAACCTCTTGTCAACAGCATCAAACTGCTGGTTGATGTTATTCAGCTGTTGGACGACCTGCTGAATGAAGTGCTGCGGGTCTGCAGGACCGGCCTGTCCTTGGTTGGCTGCTGCAACTACCCTGTGAAAGTAAAGGTGTGCATTGGCAGCGTCATCATTGGTAGCAGCCTCGTGGGCTAGTACATCTGTGGCTAATCCAGGATAAATGAGAATTGGCAGTATACTTTTGTAACTGCCAGTGTACACACCTCGGAAACGGACACGATTCTCAACCCGTTCACAGAACAACCGAGCTTGGTGGATGTCCTGCAGATTTGGGGGATCAGCAGGTTGAGGTGGAAGTGGAATGTTGGGAAGGTGAATGGACGGGAGCTGGACGGGCATGTCGGCCACTGCTACCTAGTTGGCGACAAACGACAGTGAGCTAACCTTGTAACGTCTACGTGAAGTGAATTTGACTCGCATGTTTATGTTTGCACCCACCGTCCCTGTCGTTTAGGGGTATATCAAGTGTCAGTTGTTGGCTTATACCCACCAGGTCGACGGTGAAATTGGCACTGGTTCCTCTTGAGCGCAAAGCTTAGTTGTATGGCTACGAGAGGCTGAGGAAAGAGAAAGTCAGACTGGTGGATGTGAGTGATGTTGGTTGGATTATTGTTGGTACGGGTAACTGATACATTTACCCTTGCGGTATTAGTTTGATTCAAAGACGGTGGGTCGCTATGAATCCGATAGCGACGACGTTGACGAGCCTCTCACTGTTCAAGAGTACCGAAGTATGATGTAGGCTCACCTAAAATGTTGTCCTCCGTCGCTGCCCGACACATTTCTCAGGATGGTCCAGTCAAGTATGAGGATGAACCTGGTCGTATACGTACCGCTCGCAAGTCAGAAGTACCCCGACATCTGTTATCCACTGCTAAAGACCAAGAAATAGGAGACGAGTAAGTACTTATCCTAACTTCGCTCCTGTGTAACTACAATCGCTGATGGCAATCTTCCAGGGATGTCATGTGTGCGCGTATGCGGGCTCGGCAATATTATATATGGCTGATTGTCATAGGCAACCCCGTGGACTTCTTCCCCGTTTATGAGCCTTCTGCAGAACGAGTCAAGGCTGTGGAAGGGGAGTTGGCCGAGGCGCAGAACATCCCGAAATGCATTATGATGCCGTGAAAGAAGTGCGCGCGAAGGGTGCTGCGTTCCACCAGTTCTCCGCGGACGAACATCAGGAGGCAGCAGATGGATCCACTCGGGAAGAGACGGTGAAGACACGAAAGGAGTTGGGTATGGATGCTGGCAGCTCAGGCGGTCGACCCCTTGAGAAACGCAAGAGAGAAATTGAAAATACTGGATGTGCTCTGCTCTACGCGAAACGGAAGCAACTGAAAACTAGCGGAAAAGTGCCACCCTAACCAAAACCGACCTCTGTTTCCCTTCTGTGTATTAGAACAGCGGGTATCTAAGCCGTCATCGCCTGAACCTAAGCAGGCCGTAGTTCGTTCGCAGGCGACGATGACCATAGATGCGGATACCTTGTTGGCGCAGCTAGAGCGAGAAGTGCTTAAGAAACAGAAGCAAAAGTGAATATATTTGCCATCACGCTGTAAGTCCTGTCGGAACCTCAATAGCCGATTAGTTTCCATGGCCTCTGATACTTGTCATTGTGGACATGTCAGAGAAAGTCGCCGGCCCTTCCGTTTATATTCGACTAGCTGCTACCCTCTTCTTTGACAAAGCCTGCTTGGCGGTTCTCTCCCGAATACCATGTCCATCGTGAACTCTCTCATTGCGCGAAGGACTTTGGGCGCCGGTTTCATGGTTGTTGCATGGCAGTTGATCCCGATTGACGCGATCCAACTGTTTGCAAGTAAATGGAGGCGAGCAGGTCATCGACTATAGTAAACCAGTGGGAGAGGCGACCCTCTCCATGGACGGTGTCGCCAAGGTAGAGAGTGCATTCGTCGGTGTTCCAGAATGCCGGTTCATCCTAAGTGTGTCCACCCCGACTCCCGGCGATAGGCGAAAACGATGTCATGCTAATGAGACACGAGTTTGAGGTTGTAGAATAGCGTCTTGATGCCCAAGAATTCACAGAGCGAGTGAGGAGGAAGGTTTTCCGGCGAGGTAAAAGGTTGGATCATGTCTGGAGATAAGGATCACGCTGTCCCTTCCACTCCCGTTGAGCGTTCTCTTCAACGTCGTCATTTGCAGAGCATTTCCTGTACACCTACGTATATGGTCGTAGTGACAGTCACGTTGTGCGACAACGTACGTGTTCAGAAGGTGCTCTTCGATGGCAGCTGTTCCGACGAACTCTCCTAGACTTTTCACTAAGACGGGGTCTATTGGGTTTGGGCAGGTGGTACGATTTCTGCGTAGCTAGAAGGATGTTCGTTGTCGACGTTATCCCATTTGGTGATCAAGGACGCGTTCAATGTTAGTTGGCGAGCTTTGAATGCGACGGACTTGTCAACATCACCAAATCACTTTCGCATGGGGGACATCGAAGGCTCCGAGTAGACAGTGGCTCGTACTCGCAGCGATGCAACTTAAGGCTTCATTGTGTCCTTCCTCTTGTCGTCAGTTGTGATGTGAGGATAAGCTCAGCCATTGCTCTCTCACCGCGGCTATCTCGACTGGCAAAGGAATAGTAATCTCGTGCGTCGGCCCGCGGGGAGTCCAGCTCGCCTTTAGTCAAGTCCAGAGCATACCTGCTATACTGTTGGGTCAACCCGACGCATTCACGACAACCAATTTGACAGCAGAAAACCCACGAGCAACAGGAACCATCATCCGGAAGAAGGTCTAACAGTCGATTGGCACGTCCATCCGCGCAACAATGCCACAAGAAAGTATGTCTGGGAGATTCCGTGAGAGCGGTTGATTGAGGATGATCATCCCGTGCGCAACTGATGCGCTTGAGGTAGAGAGATTCAGCGACGACACGTCCCAGTCTGTAAACCCAGACGGGTCATTGAGTGCATAGAGGCGGCTCGTGCCTGTACTCGGGTCATCTTCGAGCCAGGCTGTCTGCGCTTGGAGTGTGTCAGGTGACACTCGTCGTGGTGGGTAACAGTGTTGTGACACTGCAGGCAAAGGCCATTAGGACTGCCCAATTGTCTGAGTTTCAAACTCACCTGTGACGAAAAATCTGAGGTTGGACACATAGGTAATTCGTACTACATTGAAATTTCGCCATACAGTTAATGTTATGGCATGTCTACGTAGTTGAGATCGCGACAGGTTAGAAGTATGGTACATGAACCCTACCGAAAGACCTTAAGCTTCTCGAGTCATTTGTGAAACATAGGACTCTGTTTGATCGTGTGGTGTGACATTGGATGATTGTGACGTGACTTTCCAAAACGAGGTTCAAACTTCGAGTTGCACTCGCAAAAAGCAGATCCTTTCGATGGCCTTTGCACTTCACGTGCCACAGCCCTCACTGGGCTGTCTTCTAATTCCACTGCCATCTGAAGTACTTGTTACAATGTCTGATGCTCCGGATCGAAGACAAAATGTAAAGTATCGAACTGGCTTTGCAGCACGTCAAGTCAAGCCTCAGTTGTGAAGTGTCAAGTGTGCTCCTCGGCCGTGCTGCCTCCGTGTAGTACGAAAAGTAGTCGTCATGTAGACCTTTGACTGACGTTGTTCGGGTCATTTGAAGTGCAGCTCTCCTTGAGGTTGCACCCGCACTCAATTATCATACTTCTCATTCTCGATGTCTCGCCGCCATCTGTGCAAAGTGCAGTGTTTGCAGCGCGGCGCTGGTCCTCGACCTGACCTCACTGCAGCGCATGAAGCTCCATCACTGGTGGCGCTAATGACATGGAGCTGACAGACCATTTCGATGAAAGTGTGTATTGGGTAATCAAATATAAATCACGTTCGGTACTACTACGTCAGGCTGCTGCTCGACTGTCTCGAGGTTGTGCAGGTTGTCCCCATCTTGCAATATTCGGCGTAAATATTCTATCCCATTGAGAGCAGCTTGGCGTGCCGTACGGGAGATCTCCGAGCGGAAGTTCTTGATATTTGCGAGGCGTGCAATCGTTGTTTCCGACCCCCAAGTTATGAGTATGAATGACTAAAGTGGATATTTAGCTGATGAAAAGGAACGGTTGCAGGAGAAAACTTGCCTGAAGATTATGTACGATGTAAGCGAAGCACAGCGCACAGAGTATGGTTATCAGTAGAGAAACAACCCGCACGCGCATTGCCAAGGCTGCATGGGTGACATCCCTACACGCGAGGTTCCATGTCCAGAGATACGACTTAATGGCTTTCCAAAGCATCAAGGGAGCTACCTGGAGTATTAGTTGCGCTTCCGGGGCACACAAGAAGATCCTACTGTCAACTTTGCTCCGCCATATCTTAATGTAGGCATCTTGCGCTATCTTGGAGGCTCCAGTAGCGATTACAGTGCCGGACGGGTAGTCGAAAACCTGACATAAGCCTAACATGCTCACATTCACCGTCGTATTACTCACAGCAATAGCTTGTATGATACATCCTACACCAATATGTCAATAAATGTGCTCTCTTCACGGAGCAATGTCTTACCTTTGTGCTCCAATATTTGTAAGGGTTCTCCAGTCGAAGTCGCCCAGATTCGAACATCACCATCTGCGGAGCCGCTGATAATGGCTGCACCATCAAACAGCCAGGACACCTGCATTGGGATATTTTGGTCCTCCGAGGTGGGACGATTCTTGATCTGGAGATCAGGGTAAGATTTTCCCAGTGAGTATATGTCAACCCCATCCCCCAAGTTTGTGGAGAGCAATCCGCCTGGCATCAGAAGAGAGAGCTGCATGCCCACTGCAAGGATGCTCAGGACCGTGGAAAGCACATGTGACAACAACCTGAATCACACCTACACGATCTGGTGGCTATGGATGGGGTTAATTTGCCAGCGCTGCTCGAAAGATGAAGTGTCCCAACACCTATATTCCGATCAGTAGTGGTCTCGAGCAGTTTGATACTTCACTCACACAATGCTG
>JANFAE010000662.1:0-45442 GCA_024613145.1 Pisolithus marmoratus | reverse complement strand
ACCATCTTCATCTCGGCTTCCATCTTGGCCAGTTTGGCCTCGTGCATGATGCGCTCTTCCTGAACCTTCGCAGAGGGGCTACCAAATGATGTCAGACAGAAGGAGGACAGCTTGCGCGAGAATGTCTTACTTGATCTCGCGGAAAACACTCGAGTCTTGTGCAACACCCATGCTGAGAAGTTTTTCGGTCCTCAGTTTTCGTAGAGAACGTCGTTGGTGTACTCTCTCAATTCCTCCATATATGTGCGCACGAGCATCTGGCGAAGCTTGACAAAGTCGCAGTGGTCTTCGTTGTCGACCTCGACAACACCCCATGGATAAGCACGACCGCGGACTTCACGACCGTCAGCGGTTTCGACTGGACTATCTGAGCCGACAACAGCGAATGGAATCTTGCTTGCAATTTCAGCGGCCTCGGCGAGAGTCTCTTCGTCCTCGTTTTCGTAGGTGGGAGCCTGGAAAATGTGGATTTTGTGATAGGCGATATCAGCAAGTATCTATTGGCAGAGTGTTAGCCACGGAAGAAGGTAAATACGGGAAATAGTATACCCTGGCCTTAAAGTCGCGTACTTCGTCGTCAGTCAACGTGTCTGCTTTGGCGACGATGGGAATGAGGTTAACACGCGTGTGGAGGCGACGCATGAATTCGATGTCAATCTGCTTAAGGCTAGGAACCAGAGTTCGGCGTTAAGGAGAGGACTAAGTAAGGGGCACTTACGAGTGTCCCGTGGGTTGGATGAAATACAGACAGGCATGGACACGGTTGTCCACAATCTTCTGCCTGTTGACACGGTTCTCTTGCTCCAGGTAGGAGTCGAAGCGCGACTCGATATTCTCCACGATAGGCCGCCAGCTGAATTGCGTTTAGTATCAGACACAAAATTTGAGTGGAAGATGAATACCTCTCGTCGTTGTTAACAAAATCACCGAAGCCAGGAGTGTCCACAACCGTTAAATGTAGACGAACGCCATTCTCCTCGATGTCTTGAAGTCGTCAATAAACGCTCCGCGAACAAAATGAGATAGACAAACCTGCTCCGATGCTTTCAATGGCCACCGTCTTTGGACGCTCTGCAGAAGGGGGCAAAGAGTCCTTGGGCGGGTATAGAGGCGTATTGAAAAGGGTGTTGACGAGGGTAGACTTGCCCAAACCCGACTCGCCTAGAGGGAAAACTAAGACGGAAAGATAACAACGGCAAACGAAAAGACGTACCAACCACCATGGTGGTAAACTGGAAGCCCTTACGCACACTCTTCCTATGAACCTGATTGGGGAGGTTTGCGAAACCGACGTAGCCTGCAAGCTTTTTGCGGGTAACAGGCATGGTCGCGTTAGACTGAGCAAAAGAATGGGTAGTTCCGTTAGGGTAACCGTTGGAGTACGAGTCAGCCATAAGCACGACAGTCAGTTGAGGAGGAGCGGAGGAAAATTAGTTTGGGTGTTGGTCGCAATGGGGGAAGCGACTTGCCACGAGTTTGTCCTTGTTTGGTTGGTGGCGGCAACAAATAACCGAGTTATTAGCATCGCAAGTGACATAAAGTAAAAAGTAAGTATTAAAAAAAAGTTCATCCCATGCATTCCTCCACCCTGATGTACAAGTCAAACATCTCTCTTATCGCCATGTCGTCGCCCTCTCGTACCTGCGAACCAGTCGTGGGCTCGTCGTTATTGCAGAATGATACCCCTAGATATCGGCCTGAACATGCCGAGCACCCCATCGGCATCAGCTCCTTTCTCTTTGTCTCCTCCGCGTCGATCCTTTGCAGCTGCTCTAGCGCTGTCAGGCGGTCGATTCTGTCTGGAGAAATCGCCGCGAGCATTGTCGGCATCAGATGGCGCCAGGTTGGCGTTGTATATCGTCCTGCCTCGCATTGCAAGGCGGTCCCTTCCGATGGAATTTGAAAGGGGGACGTCATGCGCCCTTATGACCGATTTTGGAGGTGCCCCGTCTGGTACTATGTTTAGATTCGGTCGCTGGATCGGTCTCATCCCCGCCTGCGGGTGTGGATATCGCGAAAAGTAACTTGCCATCAAGGCAGTACGAGCATCCGCAGAGTCAGAAGTGATCATGATTAATATAAGGTAATGAGGACGGGTGCAGAGCGGTGGGACCAGCCGCCAACTGTCGAGGTGAAGTGTGATGAGAATTCATCTGTCCAGGCTCGTTTTATATCCCGTCAGGGCCGTGCGCTTTGAGTTCGACATCCCATGAGGTAGTGGAATCAGGCAATAAAGGCGCGTAATTGCTCTTTATTGAACTTCCCACCGTTTCACATGAAAGTCCGTGATATCGTTCTCAGGTGGACGCTTTGAGTGTAACTACATCCCATTGTCCTGATTGCATGTGTCCACAAGTAATTGAGAGCTCGCGTAGAATTACCTGGAATAAAGAGTCGCTTCTGCATTGTCAACAACACACTGGTCCAGAATTCCGCAAACTACGTCCATGCCAAAGATAATTGTCAATATAAAGGGTCTACGAATCGGATGCTGGCTGTACACTGTGGGATACCGATTGCGGGAGCCATTCGGTAGGGAAGTCCTTTATGCTTGGCCGACAATTCCCTGCCTCGTGCGTGTTGACCTTCCTTCGCTTTCATGACTTGTGCTTCCAGGTGCCTCGTATCGAGCGGCAGCTCCTGGTAGCTCTTGTAACTCTCATCCTGGGAGGTAAACAATGAAAATGTAAACGTATAGGCAGAACAAGCAGCTCACGTTGGCTTCAGCAACCAGTCGGTCAATCGTGTCACTAATCCATTTCAGGTTCATCGATGGTCGAGGAAAGTCTTCACACGAAATTTTTATGTAGCCATGCTTCCCCTCTTCGCTATTGCATTGCACTCCGGAATTCTTTGGCGGCTCTATCGACCACCGCACTCCGGCAAGTAACTTAGCTTTGTGTATAGCAGCCTCGTTCTTCAGCGGTAGACGCGCGACTGGGACCACGACACTACGCTTCACGGTTGCCGGATGGTTCTCTCCGGCATAGTCTACAGATCGCACGACGAGGGGAGTCGAAGCCGACGGTGGCACGAAAGGCTTGCGGAAGGCTAGAATGTCGTTCAGCGATGTCCGACGAGTCACCGGCCGAACTCACCAACCAGTTTAGGCAATTCATTTTCGATGAGGCGCAGGTAATAGGCAACCTGGCGCTGCTGGTCCAAGTACATGTGTCCAGTGGCAGGTATGTCATCACCCTGAAACGCTGAGAAATCCGATTCCAAATCCCATTCTGCCAAGTCGTCTGCTAGTCGTATATTGCGCGGTACCCGTACGTGCCGCGTTCGGGGCGCGGAAGAATAAAAGAATCTGGCTGCGCTCAGCACGGAACTCGCTTGATGACATCGCAAGGCTCGCCGCATATCTGGCCTTCGATGGTGGCTCACAACTTTTCAGTCACTCGTGACGAACACCGAAAAGCTAGTAACACAAACAAGTACAAACTTGCGTGATAGTGCCGCGCATCTATGGATAGATAGGACTTCATCTAGCGCTGAAGTCCGTCGATCATGGTAGTGAGTACCTGCACACAGACTTTTACCACCAGCAAGTGTTCCATGTCTCCTTGCAGCGCTTGAAGTTGGAGATCCGAAGCAGACCTAGAGAACGTCACCGATCTGAGGCCACTTTCCGATGATTTTGATTACTTCTTCGAAGTATTCCATCTCATGCTCTCACAGATAAGTCCCGTTCATCCATCGAATAGGTAACCTGCACTTCTTGTCATGAGACGCACCCAAAGCCCGTGGCGGTTAATCGTGTAGTGAGTTCCTCCATCCCGCCGCCATCCTGTCTTCATCAGCCCAACCTCTACTGTCAAATCCCGCTCAGCAAGAGCGCGAGGTTAGCGGAGGCAAACACGCCACTGCACACTTCGTGTGGCGTTGTGGAAATTGTAAACGAGAAAGCTCTGCAAAGTTTGACCCCTCCACTCCTGTTCGTCCGTATAGCGACTCAGATAAATTTACGGAACTTCTCGTAATCGAGTGCAGAGGTTTGGAATTTGTTGGTTTTGATCCCGTGAATTGCCGATACCCTTGTCAGCTTTCGACGTAGCTAACGGACCGGCAGATGGGGACTTGGGTATGCAATGGCACTACGGGCAAATTATTCGAAGTGGAGTTCCAGGATAACGATTGGGTAGACTACGACGAGGATGTGAGTATGACAGCGTTTTAGATCCCTTCCTTTATTTCCTATTCTTCAGGCGCATCTTCCTGTCCAGATCAATTTCCGAGGGAGTCGATGGAGTAGGGCGTGATACTGTACCGGTTTGTGTTGTCCAGTGTTGTAGGACGTGTTACGCGTAAGAAAATCATCATTCCCGTGCAAGCAAAAATGAAACTCGCGCACCAGCGCTAGTACTAAGGTCGTTACTATCAATACATGCTGGCATACTACAAAGCATCACTATGAACAGATGGAGCAACGTGGTCAAAGTGTTTGGAAGTGAAACCGATCACCTAGTTGGATAGGGTTGAACTATGTAAGATTCAATTCTAAGTGCTCATTTGAAGTCGTTGAACGTCCAACCCTCGGGAAGAACCAGGTACGGATGTTCAATTAATTGGGCGGCGTTTGCACGCAGTTCGGGGTCCCTATGACCGAGGGTGTGAGTGCTACAAGAAGAAAAAGTAAATATGGCTAACACTCACACTGTGAAACATCTGTCCTTGAAATCCCGTGCCAGCTCAGAGAGGCTAACGTCTGGTGGTATAGGCGGAGATTCTCCGTTGTACGAAACCTATTTTCAAGATAGTCAGACATCAGGAGAGAATTCCAAGCCCTCATCCTTACCTTGTACATTACCGTGAAGAAATCTTCATCTGACCATGGTCGTCTGCCAGCCCACATCTCAAGAACGACACACCCAACGCTCCATATGTCAACCTTGGAATTGTATCCTCTTCCCTTCTGACTGCCAATTACTTCGGGAGCCATCCAAAAAACTGTGCCTTGCATGGCGGTGTAAGCACCCTGGTCATCATCGGTGCGTTTGGAAATCCCGAAATCGGAAATCTTGCAGATGCCGGTCCTTTCGACCAGTATGTTGTCTGCTTTCAAGTCCTATCAAAGAACACATTCAGACAAACTCAGATGTAGAAGACAACGACATGCCCTGTGGATAATATTCTTCGAATGCAAATATGCCAGACCGTCAAGGATTTGAGCGGTAAACGATTTTGTAACGTGTTCGTCGAACTTTCCGTAATCTCGCAAGCAGCTTCCGATTGATCCTCCAGGCACGTACTCCAAGAATCTGGAAATCATTGATATCTCTTGTAGGAGAGAAATCAAGAACCTTACATGCTCAGGAAGTTCGGCGTCTCCTCAAACCCAAGGTAAGCGACGATATGAGGATGGTCGAGATCCTTCAGCGTCTCACTCTCCATCTTCAGTGCTTGCACGAAGTTAACCTGGCGACTATCGCTCTTGTCACTGGGAGTGGTTGGAATTTCTACCTGTTTCACAGCAATCATCTCGCCGGTGGTAGCGTTGAGGGCTAGATAGACGCGGCCATACGATCCTTTTCCTATGAGTTCTCCGCGCACCCATTTGAAGATAGCTGTCACAAGAAGTTAGGATGACCTTGGGTAACCGATTGGATAACATACGTCTTGGACCACCAGATGGACTTTCGGGTGAAGGCTTAGCGTACGTCGGCTTTTTCTGCGAAGTTGTCACTTCTTCAAGACGACCTCCCCAGAGCTTAGTGCTTCTCTTGCGGATCATGTTACTACTGTAGGTAGACTCCACCCTCGATGTACGGTCGATGCGCCTCTTGTGCTCTTCAGCAACAATACGAATGGACTTTTTGCCCCTCACGCCTGCCAACCTCTCTCTATCATCAGACGAGATACCGTATGGGTGGTCAGTAGCAGTCGGAGATGTTCCGCCAGAATTTGCATCGATGACCGGTTTGTCAAGATCATGTTCAGGGAAGAACTCTTCTAGACGGTCGAAAACATCCTCAGGGGACGGACGGTGAGCCCAAGTAGACTCTTCAAAGGTGTTGCCCTTATGACCTGTGCGAGGACGTGGTTGGCGGGGTCTTGGTTGAAGTTGTGGGATGAAGTCTGGGGGAGGGGGAAAATTCGGGGGCACGCCGCGGATATTGGCAGTGTGGTTTTGAGTGATGACGTTGAGTGCCGGGCGGGGACTTTGTCGGAGGCTCGCATCTAAACTATCCTTATCCGCTTCATGCACCATCTGGCTAATTGGCCTACGGGACCACAGGTCTTCGGTTGCTGTACCATAGGAGTCATTGGAGCCGATGCTGTCATTTTGCAAGCTGGAGTCAACCTGCTGAGCGCTTTGCAAGATAATCCGACTTTTCAGGTCCCAGATCATCTTATCTCTGTCATCTGGTCGTAAAGTCGATTCGGACAAAGTATCTTCCCCGGTTGAAGAGGACGGCTCTCTGGAAGGAACCATAGTACCAGAAGAGGAATATGAGCCTGTGCTGGAGATTGTGGAAGTGTTCCTTGGGCCCGAAGCACCTATAGGGCTGCGGGGAGTGTCTGGAGAGTCGTACGAACGCACTGGCGTGCTGTTGTAGGGTCCAGGACGTAGGGATGCAGGTAATGTAGGGACCCCATAGCCTTCTTCTTGGAGTGGTGTCTCTCCGAACTTGGAAACAGATCCAGCGGAGTGAGACGGGTTATGCGTAGCAATATGGGTACGTTGGACCTCTCGCTCACGGGGGGGTTCCACAACTGAAGTATCGGCCGGCTTGAGATATCTCTGTTGTGAGGGAGATGTGGTTTGTGGTCCAGAAGGTGGCTCCTGAGAAGGTGATAGATAGGCAGTACTCGAAGTATTCGCAGGTGAAGACTGCAAGACAGATCGTGCGGATTGTCCACATTCCGAACTTGTAGGCTCTACGATAGGCGCTTGGGTGGGTGGAAGACGCCTGATGGGGACAGGGGGGCCAGCACCTGGCGAGACATTCAGTTGGGGGCGACTCGGTGAAGGGCGAAGACGTGGAGGAGCTGCTGGAGCTAGTTTGAGCATGTCCATGCTTTTTGCACTCTTCAAGGCTTTGGGAGAACTAGAGTTCGAGGACAAATCTGACGCCTTCCAAGCGATGATGTGACCAAGGGGTGCGCGCTGTCCACCGGTTTGGCGCGGTGGTTGTTGACGTAGTTGAGATACAGGAGGTTCATCTAACCTAGGCGGCTTCTTCTTACTCGAGGACGATCTGGCTACCCCCGTGGACGAAGATTTATTGTTTGCTGAATCTAGTTCTTTAGGGGATAGAGCTCGAACATGTCGTCTCTCACCAGTCAGATCATCCGAATTAGATGGACTGCCTCGAGGGCGTTGGCCAGGTATTTTCCATCTGCTGAATGCTCCGCGAGGACTGGGCTGATTGCGTGACCACGCACTATCCGCATGATCAGTATTCCGGCCGTTCTCGCGGAGGGTTTGTTCAACGTCCTGTGCGTTCGAGCCTCTGCGAACAGGCTGACGCGGTGGGGTTAACATATCTTCCGAGATTGGGGGAGAGTGAGATGAAGGTAAAGCTGTTCCTCGATTGTAATCAGCCTCATACATTCTGCGCCTGTCGCCAAAATAAGATAGTTTGGCCGAGGAAGGTGATGAAGGCTGACGATTTTCGTATCGTGGACCTTGAGAAGGTGAGACGAAGCTCTTCGAGAAATTTGCAGCAAACTGGTGAGGGCGTATCGTAGTCCTATGCTCGGAATCCTCGAAATCATCGGATACTGCTGAAGGCTCGTAACCGGTATCTGGTGTGGGGTCCTCGGAAGAAACGCTCTCTTGATGAGAGGACTTGGAGGGTTTCGATCGAGGGATAAGGGGTCCGAAGACAGATGGAGGCGGAGGAATTGACAATGGGTGGCACACGAGAAATTTTAGACTGCCTTCTGCATCTCCGTGATCTCGGATCAACCGAAGCAAGCTCTCATTGCTCAAGGCTTCTCCTAGAGCAGCTTTGCTAACTTGTGTCCGATAAATGGCAAACTCGGATGATTGATCCTCGTCAGCTATTTTGAGCTTTGTAGCATAAGTCAGACGAATAACATCGATGGGATATGAGCCAAACGTACCTCGGTGAAAATTCGCTCCCAGATAAAGGCAGCGCTCTTTGGGGGAGTTACATCGACAGTCGTATAAGCATGGCAATCGTGCGTGACCAAAATAACTCGCTCCTGTAACTCTGGATTAGGCAAACGAGAGGAAGAAGACTACAAGTGAACTCGTCAACATTCGAAAGCGAATGGAGACGGATAGTTACATACGTTTCCTAATGATTCTGGCTCAATGGGTCGATGCGAAGATGGCCTACGAGACTTCCAGAACTTATCCGAGAACTTTTGCAAGCGATTGGGGGGGTGCACCTCTGTGCGCTCGTTGACGGATGAACCGTCATCATGAGTAAACAGCGGGGGTCCTATGTCCGGCGGCACTGCCTGCCCGGGTGTACTGGGCGGCGGGGTGGATTCGACGGCGTTAGAGCTTTGGCTAGAAGGAGAAGAGAGAGTGGGGTTTGAATGGGAAGATGTGATATGACGAGGGAGGTCCGTTGTCAGGGGTGTAGGAGGGCCTGGTTTTATGGGACGATAAGGTGACGGTGGCACGGCCGAAGGCGAAGGCTGGTGTAAAGAAGAGAAGGATGCCTGGGGCTGCCGGCAAGCTCGACGATGGTCATCCTCGCTGCTGCTTGAATCGCCTGGGTCAGGGTTTGCGAGGACAAGCAGACGTCGAGCTTTGGCGTGGTTGGACCTGTTGTTGTCCTCTGACGTCGACGGGTGAGGAGGCATGCGCTGCTATGCAACGTCGCCTGATCGCTAGATGAACGACTTAACTGTGGAAGGGAGCGAGCCACGTACCAGATATTATTTGTAGACGCTAGACGGAGGTCAGAGTCGAGCTGAAAGAAAAAGAAGGAAACAAGCTGGGCTGAACGAACGCAAGAAATTGTCTCTCACAAAACGGAGATGGCGATGGGGCGAGTGGGTGGGAGATCAGGCGGAAGGCTGACATAAGCAGACGCGTCCCATTCCCATGCGACACAAGACCCGGCGAGGGCGTGGATGACATTTAGCCGAGACACATGTTCACAAATATATCCTACAAAATACATGGTCCATCATTCGTGCATCAATAATGTCTCCTCACCCCCTTCCACCTTTCTCCTGCCAAAAGATAATCCACCGCGCACGTCAATCTGCACATGCCCTCAATAAATCCCCGGGGTAAAACATAACATATCATCGAGGGCACTTGCCTTGGGAAACTCGGCACGCTCATCGAGCATGTTCTCTCCCCAACAAAGAAGTTTCAACAATTGTACTAACTTGACCTCCTTCCCCTGACTAAAGCTTTCTAAAATAGCGGCATTCACCTCCCCAGCCGTCCTCATACGTTGGGCGGGTGACAACAAATCGATGATTGCAGGCGGTGCGGAAGACGTAGAGTCGAATGCCAGGAGTGCCATGGTCCGTTCCAACTCAGCCAAGAACTCGGGGCTCTCCTCACCCCTCGGCGCCAGTTCATCCTGAGCAAACTGTAACGCCTCGGCGATGCGGCTTTGTCGTATTAGCTCGATTAGTCTCTGCTGTTGCAGGCGAAAATATAACGCCGGGTTCGTATCAAGTATCTGCACACAATTAATCAGCGCCATGTGCGGCCATATATAACAGTAAAAATAACGGAGGGGCATCATGTTGAAGACTGAAGATTTCGTATACAGATGTCATCACCGACTTCTTAGAAGTCTGAGAGTGGTGCATGAAAGGATTAATCCTCTGCCACCACCCGCTATCCAGTGCCTCGGCAATGACAAGCTCACCTCTGGATTCAAGTCGTTGACTCGCGTGATGGCCTCTTCGACATCACCACGTTGCAATGCCTCGCGAATCACCATCCTGCTCTCGATACTTTCAAAGTCTACAGGGGGAACCACGCCCGCTTCATTGCTAAACTCTTCAGCAGCTGATCTATATCCTTCAATGACGAGATAGTCCATAATAAGGCGGTTGAGATCACTGGCGAGATAGGTCGGCGTCAGAATCCTTCCGAACGAAAGAATAATCGAGAAAACAAGGTGAAATCAGATAATACATGCAACTTGTCACATCAACGTACTCTCAGAGAGATTCCCAATGATGTATTTCATCCAGTGGACTGACACAAGAGTTGAACACTCACTCTTTGGTCACCTGGACGTCGTGCAGGCGACGCTCCCATTCCTCCTTCCGTATTGTTATCTTGGGAGGCTACGGATGGAGCTGTGAGTACCAATCCCTCGCGAGCGACAAAGGAAGACAGACCATGAAAACCTACAGCAAAAGATGGTCGCGAAATTTAACATTCATTTTGACTCTAGGGCAGGGCTCATCGTTAACCGATTGGATTACATAATACATAGGCGCTAACTTATACTTTGGAGACTATTCCGCCAGATCTAATCAGGTCAAAGAAACTGTCCTTGTCCACGGTAGCTGGGTAGTCACGTCAGTCAGGAGAAGTCTAGGTTGCATATGGCGTACATACACTCTTTGCCTCTTCCTATCAAGTTATCCTTCTGCTTGCTTTTGCGCTTTCCCTTGCCATGGTTGTCCAATGTGGGTACTGGCAGTGCTGGCTTGCCAGTGCCATGAGCCCCCGATGCTTCTGCTTCTGCAGCCTGTGATTGCTGTATCGAGTTGAACAGCTTCACAACTGTGCCAGAAATATTGCGCTCAATCGTCAGCAGCAGAGTGCAGATTCGCTTTCAGACCCACCTCCTCTCTGTGCTACTTTGCGGAGAGACCGTTCGCTTTCTGCACCCCATCCTCCGATGACATCCCTTGTTCGACCTCTGTCCTCCTTCTCTTTCCTCTCGACCTGGATTATCTTCCGCGCTTTTAGTTCTAACTTGGCATCATTGCGTTGACGCGCTATGGAGGGCTTTAGAGAGAGGGGTAGGGCAGAAGGCGTCTCTGTCTCCAGGAGAGACTGGAGAATCGTTCCGAACTGAGACGGCCCAGTGGCGCGCCTCTTGCGCTTCAGCGTTGCTTTCGTTTTACTTGTGCCTGCACGGCGAATTTCGTCGTCTGTATCGACCTGCGGGCTGCATCCCTCCGTGTCGTCGCCCTCGGTTGCAGACGAAAGAACCTCCGACGCGACGGATGCGCCGGCGTCATCGTCTTCCACCGAAGTTCCCATGTTTTTGAGGATGTGTAGTAGTGAAGAACGAAAGTACAGTGGCGAAATGACTTATTCCGGCAAAGTCCCCTCGGACTGAGTAGTCAAGGGAATAGAGATCAGACAAATTGGAGCTTTTACGGACTACCTCACCATCAGTACTTAGACCTTCCAGATCCCTGTACGACTGCTCCGTTGTTGTCCTCCATTTACAAAAGTTTAACGTCGACTTCGCACACCTACGCACCCGGGTTACTTTCTTTCTACCACATCATCCGGTTCGGCCTGCATGGCTGAGATCCACCATGGAACACTCCGTCCTTCAGACCTGACGCCAGAACCAGAGCTACACCCATTATATCCGAGTCCTAACCAGATATCTCCGCTGTTGTCAGCGAATTCCGGGTTGAACCCTTCACAAAAGGCCGAACTCGTCTCCCATTGTTTGTCGCGTGCCTGCCTGTTCGGCGATCTCAGTCTCCTTCAATATCTACTATCCGACAAGCAAGCTCAGTCTTACGTCGATCTCGATTCGCGTGATGACGACGGCTTTGGCCTCCTCAGTCAGACTATACAGGGGTTCGGCGCAGAATCCGAGAGAGACGTCGAACGAGAAGAATGTGTTCGTCTTCTCATCGCCCAAGGCGCTGACGTGCACAGCTCTGATCAAGGTGTGTAGTTTTGTTTACTTTTAGAGAGCTCACTCATCTCTCTGACAGCGGGCTGGACACCTCTTCACCACGCTGCACTGCTGGCACCTCCAACTTTGGTGTCCCATTTGATGACACATGGATGTTCACCGTTCTCGGTGACACACAGACAGTTGACCCCACTTGACATAGTGACAGCTCATACCGTGCTCCCTGGGCGTGAGGATATCGCTATTTTGTTAGAAGAGGCCATGCGCAGCGAAGGTTGGACGGGGGGAAGGATGGAACAGAGACGCAGAGCACTTGATGAACGGATTAAACGGAGAGACAGGCGAAAAAGCATACGTCAAAACATAGCCAAGATAATAGAAGTTCCTCCTCAATGGTGGGGAGATGATGAGTCCCAAATATCACTTGACGACTCTGACTGTGAAGAGGACGATGACTCCAACGATGAAATATATGTGAGCGACGCAGGTTCAGCTGATCGTGCAGAGGGCTAATCTCGGACGCAGACACCATCTTTGGATTTTACGTCTATGCTTGCTTGGTCTCCTCAAGACCTACATGACATTTTTGAAACGATCATCGCAAATTTCCGTGTAACTGCGCGGAACACAGAACCTGCCAATGCCCTTTATTTAATGGCGCGCTTCGCGCACTTGATGTGCGATTCAACCTGGCTGGAAGACCTAATCCTTGGGGCTACTGATGTCATCGAGGAGAAATTTTTTGTGAGTGTTGGCCCAGAGTTTTGTATGCTTACTCCATGGCCTTGTAGAATAATTCAGAAGACGTCACTTGCCTGATTTTCTGGTTACACAACGTAACCATCTGGCTTCACCTTATGCAATGTGACAATTCGATAAATGACGCTTGCGAAATGCTCGGATCATTTGAGCTCTTAGAACAAGTAGTCAACTCTGTCTTTGGTGAAGAGTTTTCTGGCGTGTTCCTGACTCGTGCTAATACGCCACTTCTACAGTCTTTATCATTCGTTTTGCGGAAAGGAGGATAGACCAGTTACTAGATGCCGCGCTATTGGAAAATTCTCTGATACCTGCTGACACGGTTCAGTTCGAATCCGACTGGTCGTTTCTACGGCCTTTCAGCACTAAGAAGAAGTTCCCCACTTCAGCCCCAAATGCCTCTACTCGCAATGGGATATCATCAGCGCCCCCGCATCTTTCAGCACGTCCACCGTCTCCATCCATCCAGTTAATTGACGGGCCTCCCGCCACTCCGAAGACTTTGTCGTCACTTCGGCACACTTTTTCCCGTGCCAAGGTGCCAACCACCCCCACCAACATGGACAATTTGGATAGTTTAACGTCCAACGGTTTACATGAACTGCTTGCTTTCCTTACGGCATTACATATACTATTGACGTTGTCAGATATCAACCCAGTGTTGATCACACAGTTCTGGTCACAAGTGATGTACTGGACATCCAGTGAGTTGATTCTTATCGAGTAGAGTATCCCATAAGACCGATTTGTGTAGGTGAGATGTTCAATCGCATCCTAACACGGAAAAAATTTCTATGCAGGTATGTATTCTATGACCGTGTAGTTGTGCTACAATCTGACTAGGGGAAGATCTCGGGCCATCCGGATTGGCATGAATTTGAGCGCGCTTGAGGATTGGGTTGACGCCATGAACTTGCCCTATGGAATCAAGGCGCATTTTTCTCCTGTCAAGGACCTTCTCACATGGCTCCAGGTATTGATAGTCTTGAGCACAACACCACAACAACTAACGGTTCCGTCTAGCGGCTGTCGTCTATCGGTGATTTTTCAGACCTGGTTGCAACGATACAAGTTATGAGGAACATCAACCCCCTCCAGGTCGTTAACGTTCTCAGTTGGTCCTATTGTAGTTGATGTTTTCGATTCTAGATGCGACGCGCCGTTCGCGACTACAAATATGAAGTCAGCGAGGGTCGCATGGATGATGAATGTATTCAATACCTGACGCAGCTACAGAAGGACTGGGAACGGCACCGAGTGAAGATGGGCGTAGAAGCGATGCGCAAGGAGGTAAATCAACACGTTTGACCATAGAGGATAAGCTGACCTCTGCGAGACAGCTCGGCGAACGCGAGCGCGAACGTGAACACGACTTTGATGACAGTTCTGTCATTAGTGGCAATCCCGGCAGTGTCAGAACTCCCAGTGTTTTCACTACAGAAAATTCTGCGAATCAACACGGCATCGATCCTTTGTTCAATCGAACATTTGACAAGTCCACGTGGGTGCCTCTGAAGGCTCCTCAGGTATTGGGGGAACTTCTAGACTCTCGCCATATGTTGCCATTATTCCTTCCATCCGACCCTCGTCAGTTGTCCGCGACCCCAGACAAAACGCATATTGAGGAGTACGCGAAGCGGCTAGTTAGCTCTCGTCTCGATGTCCATAGTGCTGGATATGTGAGCACACACGGACCAATGGGGTGGAAATGCCGGAGCTATAAGGTTCGGAATGTTAGCATCCAGACCTTGCGATGGATCGACAGGTTGAAGGCGCCTTCGAGCTGGGGGAGATCAACTGGTTTGCATCATGCTCATTACGGTGACGACGAGTTGTCGGATTCAATAAGTCAAACCGAAGGCCTTCACATTGATACTAATGTTCCTCATGCGACTTCTCAATCTACACCACTCACTCGCAAGCCATCTGCCCGGAGCAGGAGTCACCGTCTGAGTTTGGGCGGTGATCAGCTATCAGTACTCCCGGCTTCGTAATGTGTCCTTGCATTTTATATAACCCAGTTCGACGTCGTCTGATTTGTATTGCATCGCTTGGTTGTATTAGATTCTGTAACTGTAGTAGACCACAGATGCTTAGGCACGACAGGGACTGGTACGTACGCAGCCTCGAGCCGAAGCCGGGGTTCAGTTCTCTTTCCTGTAGGAGACCTCCATGTGGTTGAACGTTGAACCTTACTTGGCGTCTGGCATGTCATGTTTAAGGCTGTACTAATAGCCGTCCATAGGAGAATCGAGGAATATCGTGCATCCCACCAGCAGTACGCTCTACCCCCAATTGCAAGGTGTTCCAGTACTGACCACGGGGATACAATGGTTCTCCTGTAGCAAGCCTTGGAATCTTTGATCCGCCTAAGTAGTTGATCATCACGCAGACCAGCCAGAGACTATCCATGTATATATTTTTATCGCGAGTCTTCGTTTATGTACTTCAAAACGCTTTCCACGCTGCACTGTCGAACGATTAGCGTGTAATGGTTGTGGTTTTCATCGCGCCAGTTGTGCACTGCAGTTGTGCGCCTGCTAATATTGCTCCCAGCAAGGATGAACATATTAGGCGAAAGCACAGGTGTGAGCACGATGGCAGTGTCGTGGCAGCCCTTGTGTCTCCTTCAAATACCTACAGTACTACACATTGACGAACCGTCGCTTAGACCTCTCTCACACGCGTCCCGTCAATGGCACACTCGATTCGGTACGATAATGACTATCCAACATCCCAAGGGTACGCAGATCCGTTCTCAGACGGTGCACGGGATGAGCCATTTCGACCTCCCGACTCCTTGCCGCTCGGCGGGGCGGATGGGTTCGCGACATCGCGCGCGAGTAACGTCCCTGCCATTGGACTATCAACTTCCATTCACAATACCTCGGACATGACAGAGGCTCAATTGGTAGCAACTGGTTACCGCCAAACGAACACAACGCCTGCCCCACCTGGAGAGCAACGCCGTTCAGTAATTCGTCCTGATATGCCTCCTGCGAGTCCCAGTACCTTGGATACTGCATACCGCGACGATGACCTGCATTCCACGTTCCGTCCAAGCTCGGTATTCAGCAAGGGAGACGAAGCGTCGTTGATCGAAACTTCAACACACAAGGGTCAAGCAGTACATTATCAGGACTTAGGTGGGTTCTTACTGCCGACGGGCGAGCTTGTATGTTGAGATCAGCTGGTCAGATTATGCAGAACCAGATCACAAGGTGCCAACAGCCGTTGAAGAGAGTCCAGACCCTTGGAAAAAGCCTTTTGGTGCAGGGAAGTATCCATTAGAGCAAGAGAATCGAAGACAAGAAACGAGGAATTGGTCGGCAGAAATACCCGTTCGTCGGTGAGTTCTGCGTTTTAAGGCGCGTGGCACGTACTAATTAACGCAGTATGGGCCTTGACGATTGCCATGGTCGGCGTATTTATCAATGAGTTAGTGGTGAATGCTAGAGCACAGGGATCGCCTGTGTCATTCAAGGTTCGTGCATTAAATATACCGTGTTGAGCACAGATAGTGGTTTACCAGCTGTTGTCCAGCCTGTCGTGAACCCCATGTTGGGACCGTCGGGAAGTGCGCTCATCAATCTGGTGCTCGCTTTCCGCCCTGCATGAAGTCCGTTACGAGCATCTCTTCGTCGACTTTGATGCCGTGTAGGTAGCAACTTGCATAACTAGTTGTCAGTGCTCAGTGCTATTGCTTTAGGTTTGAATGATACAGCAAACCCACCGACAAGCTTATGTACCGTTGAAGATGTGTGCGGATTCGGAGGTTGGGGAAATGGAACACCCAATCAATGGTTTCGGTGAGAAAAAAAAGTCTCTGAGTCCAAAGGGCTGGATTTTGACTGCAAGGGCACCTAGGTTCATCACTCCGATATTCTTACATGCGGGCATCATTCACATTCTACTGAACATGCTGGCACAAGTAATCGTGTCTGCACAGGTAAACACATGTGGACATGGCTGTGACTAGGTGAACTCAACTTTAACTTACTAGATTGAACGCGAAATGGGCTCCGGAGGGTTCTTCGTAACGTATTTTGCCGCTGGCATTTTTGGGTATGTTGTAGCCCATTACACGTCACACCTCTCACACATTAGATAGTAATGTTTTGGGTGGCAACTTCTCACTAGTTGGTTCACCATCTGTGGGTGCCAGTGGTGCAATTTTTGGCACCATTGCAGTTTGTAGTCTTCTTGCATCTTGTGCGTGGTATCCTAACACGGACACAGGTGACGTGGGTGGATTTGTTTGCCCATTGGCGTTATCATCATCAGCCGTGGAAGAGGGTATGACTAGACATTATCGATACATTTTTGAGACCTCACTTGGTGCTTAGCTTGCATGGATGAGCGTAGAGCTCGTATTCGGCATCGCTCTTGGTTATATTCCCTGTAGGTTTCCAATTACCCCAGCGCCTTGACCAGTTGATCAATTTTCTGCAATCAAGATGTTGATAATTTCGGTCCGTGTTCTTTACACCGGGTTTGCAACGATTGCTGACGCCGTTTTAGCCCACCTTGGAGGGCTCTGCATGGGACTTCTTGTCGGAACAACTTTTTACCCTGTCATCAGTCCAACGCGTCGGCACAAGATTATCATGTGGGTCTTCAGACTTGCAGCTATTCCACTGGCAGTCGTCCTGTTTGTAGTCCTTGTACGCAACTTCTACACCTCAGATCCATATGCTGGTATGTCTTCTGTGCAGGATTGCCTGCATCTACTCAGTGATCGTCACTAGCATGCTCTGGCTGTCGATACCTGTCTTGTATACCCTTGTCGTCTAACGACTATTGTCAAGGGACCGGTATGTCTGAATATCGAACTTGTTTGTTGGCCTTTTTCGACAGATTATCCCAGGTCTCACTTACTCGACGACGACCACCGGAGGGTCTAGTATTTAGTTTTTCCGTTTCCTTTCTTAAAAAAGACATTTCAGTAAGGAGCTGTCGGACACTCATGCGGTGAAGCTTGAAGGACAATGTTATTTCGATAAACCAATGACATAATTTGCATTTGTTTTGCGATTCGTGTACCGTAGTTACAGCAATTCAATGGACCTCTTATGGTCGCAGGCCACTTTTCAACTGTCCTCCACCTCATGACAAGGACGAAGCTGGGACCGTCTTGGCTCGACCATCTGGCCCTGTTCACCATCGCATTCTCAGTTCTGTTAGGATTGCTGCGCCTTTCCCTGTTTGGTATCTGTACTTGGACGAATATGTTTCATCTTCTGCTCATGCATTGTTTCAGACCGACTGGACCCCACCCATTGCAATGCACTCTTAACAAGGGGAAGTTGGTTAGACAATGCACATCGTAACTGGCAGCCGGAAGGCAAGTACGACCTTACTTTTGATGTCCGTTTTTTCATCGTTAGCTCCCTAGGTTGTATGTTACATTCCTACAAACCCGCGGACGCCTCTTGTTGCCTTGCATCTCGACGCGTCGTTTTTGTTGGTGACTCCGTGACACGGACATTGTACTTCCAATTTGCTCACATCGTTGATCCCAAACTGCCGACTGCCCCTCCACAAGATGACCGGAAGCACACCAACTTTTCCCTTTCCGCGGACTCTAATGTAACCCTCGACTTTATCTGGGATCCATTTCTGAACACATCATCTCTTCAAGCCTTGACCAGCCCCCAATACACTGGAAATCTGAGCCCTCAGGTGCCTGCTCTCTTGGTCGTTGGGTCCGGCCTTTGGTACCTTCGCTATGCCAATGCTTCTGGAGGCTTGCCAGCTTGGGAGGCAATGGTCAACGAACATATTACAACAATATCTGCAGCACCGGTCAAACCCGCCGAAGAAATAGTTTTTCTTCCTGTTGAAGACGTTGTTGCCTCGAAATTGTCACCGGAGCGGTACAATACCATGCGTACGCCGGATATAGATGCAATGAATTCTGATCTCTACCATCGCATCAGACCATTGTATGCTGGTTCTTTGTGGCAGTTCTCTGGAACCGTTGAAGCTGTACCGGTCTCGTTTCCTCTCGTTTTCAACAAAATGCTGGATGATTCTCAGACGGAGGATGGATTACACTTCTCGGATACCGCGATTAAAACACAAGCCAATATTCTGCTCAACCTACGCTGTAATAACGAGTGGCCCAGGATTCCGCCCATGGACAAGACTTGCTGTCGGGCGTACCCTTGGCCGTCCGCCATACAATTTGTCGTTCTCACTATCATTGTGGCCTGCACCTGCATCTCTGTTCGGCTGTGTAGGTGTAGTCCAAGTTAGTGCTTCGACCCGAACCAGTCTCACCATTACTCAGGGTTTCTGAGCTTTGGCAAGGGTGGCGCTAACAGCAAAGACTACCTTCCAACAGTAGTATTCGGAGCCACCGTGTGCATAATATACCTCGCGGATCGTACTGGACTGTGGCTTAAGGAGCAGAAAGAATTCAACCCGTTGGCCTTCGCTTTCCTTGTCTTGACATCCTTTTTTGTGGGGATGGTTACCCTTCATCGAGGTGACAAGGATTTGGGTTTTCTGAACCGTGATCAAAGTGACGAATGGAAGGGATGGATGCAGAGTGTGTCCTAACTCTGCTTTACCTGTTTAACCGAAGACTAACGCATTCTTAGTGGCAATTCTGATTTACCATTATTTCGGGGCATCTAAAATATCCGGCATTTATAATCCGATCCGAGTCTTAGTTGCCGCATACTTATTTATGACTGGTTATGGGCACACGACTTTTTACCTAAAGAAAGCAGATTTCAGCTTTTTTCGTATTGCACAAGTTAGTGTGGAGTGTTATATCCAGGACGGAAATATATTGATATGGTTTCTTTCTATGCAGGTTATGGTCCGATTGAACCTCCTCACACTTGCGTTGGTGTATACCATGAACACGGATTACCTGTCGTATTACTTCACGCCGCTGGTCTCTATGTGGTTCATGATCATCTATGCCACCATGGCGATCGGATCCCAACTGAATGACAACACCTCTTTCCTTGTTTGCAAAATCCTGTCTTCGATGACCATGTTTGCCATTTTCATGCGCCTAACCTGGCCGCTTGAATCACTTTTTACGGTGCTCAAGCAGTTATTCAATATCAACTGGTCTGTGCGCGAATGGAATTTCCGAGTGACGCTGGACCAATACATAGTTTACTGGGGAATGTTGACTGCTGTTGCAGTCATAAAAATCCGCGAACATCATCTCACCGAGCATCCTTTGTGGCCTATGCTAGTCAAGATAGCATGTGGCTGTTCCGTTCTCATTTTACTCTGGTTCACTGGTTTCGAGCTCGCGCAAGAGAGCAAGTTTACATATAATGGTTGGCACCCTTACATCTCATTTCTGCCGATAACTGCATTCGTCATTCTGCGGAATGCTACGCCAGTCTTACGATCCTCCTCGTCCCGCGTGTTTGCGTTCATAGGAAAATGTTCCCTGGAGACGTTCATTATTCAGTTCCACTTCTGGCTCGCAGGGGACACGAAAGGCATCCTTCTTGTCATTCCCGGTGCCAGATGGCGGCCACTGAACTTCGTTCTCACGTCTTTCGTTTTCATATACGTATCCCATCAAGTTGCATGGGCCAGCGGGGAGATCACCTCGTGGATTTGTGACCAACGCGAGAAAACGCTATCGACGACCAATCGAGAGGTACTTGGGCGAGGGCCTAGCGAACGGGACGTAGAAGCCATCCATCTGGTGAGGCCAGGTGAGGATCGCTCAAGTGGTGGGGAGGACTGTCCTGAAACCGAAACCCCGGTGCACTCCCAGCGATGGCTGAAAAATTTGACACGAGTGGCACAGTATCAGTCGACCATTATCAAGGCTTGGGACCACAACCGCGTCGAGGTGAAGGTCAGGGTTGGACTTGCTGTCATGTTCATGTGGATAGCCAATATATTATGGACAAATTCGTAACTACTACAGACATGATCGATCCTACATTAGTATTACGCGCTAATCCATATTCCCTCCGCACCCCTGTACAATCATTGGTGTTACTGGAGAAAAAAGCGCGTGAGTAAGAGTTCAGGATTTCGATGCATAAGGATCAGTATTAGCATGGATACTCATCAACACTCGTCCGTTAGACAAGGTCAGGGCTTGACTTCTATATTGTTGCATCACACGGAGAAGCAAATAGGTAGATTGACCCACCTCCAGCAAGCTGTGCGCGACTTCGATGTACAAAACTAGATTGCGCTGATCAGTGACATGAATTACAAAGGGAAAAAAAAAAAAAGGAAACTCAGAAATTTGGGTATGAGATAACTCACAAGCCACGAGGGCTTCTACGTAGCGATTCATTGGCTCGTCACAGCGAGATGTCACTACTAACGGGGGAGTTAGACTCACCTTCGATAGCGCGACGACGAAGCAAAGCAAAGAGAATCCGCGAGCAGGATAGTTTTTATAGCACGTGATCGCAAATAAGGGCCGGTCGGCTGTCTGTCTGCGCCTTGCCGCGTTGCAACGGGCTGGAGAAGTTCTTATGGTAATAATCCTCGTATACCGACAATAACATCCCTCCACCATCCTGGCCATCGCTCACGACCATGGCCAACGTCGTCCACCCACAGCTGGACTTTCTTCATAGCCCTGCAAGCCATCCCACCTCGCGGTTCGGGTTTGGTTTCGGGCTATCCGGTAGTCCGCCTTTTATGAATCCAGGCAAGCAAGAACCCGGACACAAACAACCAGTTGCCTTTCAGCAACTTACCTCCCACATGAATATTCCTCAGCAAGTCCAACGAGTGCAGAAACGTCGTCACGAGTTCGACGAAGAACCAGACTCGTTTCGCCAGGCGGGGAGGGATGTCACTATGGACCGAAGCCCCACGCCGGAGCGGCCGAAGCGTGCGGTGCCAAAGCGGGCAAGGGTGGCACACCCTACCGATGCAAACGGTGAATCCAACACGAAAGAAGGCAAGCAACGAAATGAAGATGAAGACGTGGACGTTGGCGTCTTACTTGGTACGTCCCTGCATGTGCCAGGCGTCCTCCGTAGCCTGAAGTTCTTTCCGCAGCCAGCCTGCCTCCCCAGTCTTTGCTGCCGCTCTTGAACGCCATGCTTAACGCACAGCCCTCGCTTAAGTCACTCATCTTACCCCTGATACCACCTCCAACACTCGAGACTGCTATACAAGCTTTGGATCACTCCGCCAGAAAATTACGAGACGCCTATCCATATTCTAGCACACCAACCTTTACACCTGTTGCCACGACATCATCCTTGGGCTTTGGATTTGGGTCGCAGAAATCGAATCCGAACGGTGCTGACCATCCAAGGCTTACCAGCCTAGCTGATGGCAGTCAGATGCGAGAATCCTACATTTTATCTCGGCTGCGACCACATATCAATGACTTTGTATCTGTCTGCATGGCTTACCTGCCTTATTTCTCCTACATTCGCGCCGCCGAGGTTGCCCCCAATGGCTCCATCGCCTCTTCTCGAAGTCACTCGACGGCATTGCAGTTGCAACATAAAGACAAATCTCATCCATCCGAGACTTTCATATTTCTCTCTACCCTCACATCACACATTATTTCTCAACCGCCCCTTACGCAGTCTTCTCTTACGCCACTATTACTACCCCGTCTGTCGCAAGAATGGACGGCTTGGATAGACAGGATAGATGAAGTAGTTAACCGGGAGGGAGGGATGTTCGGGGGCGAAACCGTCCGCGCTTGGGAAAGAACACTGGATGGATTCGCAGATACAAGAGGTCCCCACGGTTGGAGTGTCATGAAGGAGATGAGGGATCGTTGGGTAGCCAAGGTTGGTTGGCTGGTTGGGCGGAATGTGCAACAGGCAATGGACGAGCTCTAACGACTGTAGTGGTTAGTTTCCTTCATTCACTTGGATCTGCGGAGGGTCAGATACACATCACGCGTTCTATCTGTAGCACAACACACACATGTTTCTCATTCATACAAACTGTTCGGGTCATTTTACACAACAGAGGTTGTTTGGCACAGTTTGGTGTAAACACTAGAGACGCTTTTTTTGAAAACTACGAACACCAGTCTCCTAGCCGCGGCAGAGCTTCGACACTGCTGTAAGTATACGAAGGCCAACGTTTGAACCAACCAACTAACGTACTTTCTAGTTGCTACTCATGCATGCTTCATCATGCAGCCCATTCGCTCTCTACTTCAAGCGTGACGTCGTTGTCATCGATCTTGCAGGTCGCGGCTGGCCGTGCATGGACACGACGCGCTCATATCAGTGACATTCGCTCGGCTGCTAGAAAAAGAGTGGACACTTCTGGTGTTTATCACCACGGCCTCGTTTCTTCTCCATGCTGTCCTCACAAACCCGAGGTAACTGAGCCTCCTCTTATGCAGGGACCCGTTGGTGTCCGTTCCGTTAATCCCGACACATTGTCCGAGCGCGACACAAATTGGACAGACCCGGGGAAGGCCGATTCTATGGACTATTTAGACCCTCCCGTGGAGAGCATACCCTTGGTTACCGTCACCTCAGCCTGCCGAGAGGATGTTTTAGTTCCTCAGTTCCCTGCGCCAGCGTCGCAGAAGGCATTCTACCAAGATCTTTTGCGGGTCACTTCGTCCAATTCGCACTCCATGAAAACTGCCATAAACTACCATTTTAATTGTCCTAAAGCTTTCCGGTCCGCACGTTCTTACAACTTTCTTATCAACCTGGCAATTCGACATGCAGCATTCGGAACAGCGATGCGCCTTCTTCTCGCAATGCGCGAGGAGCTCATCCGTCCGAATATGGAAACGTGGAAATTGATTGTTAGGTGGCTCGTACGCACCGGCAGATGGGATGAAGCCCGGGCGCGCGTCTCCCGCATTACGCGACGGCTGTTGGGTCGGCAATCTGAAACCGGTAACGAAATGTGCCCTCATACCATTCCACTGCCTCTGTGGCTGGAGCTTTTTGGTTCACAGAAGCGCGGTGCCCTTCGATACCACGATAGACATGGACCCTCGGCCGCCGCCAGACATGAGAAATGCAGTCCACGGGAGTCCTCGGGTACAAGTCTACGTCCATGTCCATCACCGGTTGCACCCAAGTTCCGCTACCAAGTGCTCGTGGAGGCTTTACCTTTACTTACTTCTGACATTCATCCACGGGTTATTCTTACTCTCTCTCGCACAATGATTGAAATAGGACATCGGGAACTTGCATTCTCAATGATCTCTTCTTATCTGAGGAACCTTCCTTCACGCATCAGGCCCTGTCATCGGCGGACGATTCTGAACATCATTCATCTACATATGTGTACCCTTCCTATCAAGCAAGGACTTTCGCGTCATTTTGCCCAACGCCGCATCCTCTTCAACTTTCTTGGCGCCTGCCCTAGCATCAAACCGTCACCAATGTCGTTGTTCCTGTTGTTAGGAAGTTTGCGCGGTTCTCGTCGCAGTGGGACACTGGCTCTTCACTGCTTGCGAAAATTTCGGGGACAGTGGGGACCACATATCGAGTCTGGCATGGTCAGGAGACGTATTGTCAACCTTGCTTTGAAAGAAGGTCGTTTGGATATTGCAGAAGATATTCTTCGAAGGGAGAAAATGGCCTGCAGGATTAAACGTGGATGGAGGTTACAGATCGAAGTTTGGGGAGATCCCTCTACACAGGCCTCGTTCAAGGCGCAACGCAGACTGCCTCTACGAAGTTATTTTGGTCGTAGGGGTGTCGAGAACCGGAGGTGGTCGTTGCTGGAGAAGAAAGTCCTGCGGATGAAGGAACGAAAATACAAAAAACAGTTACTATCACTATAGTCCTCTGTTTTTACCCAAATGCCGTGGTAGTCAGAGTCATCCACCCCCGTTTTAGGAGTGAAATGGTTTTCAAAGTAGGTACCGCAGGACGGTGGACGTAATATTGTTACAGCATAGGTGGTTGTACAGTACGAATCAGTGGGTCAATAAAGTGACGAGATGTGAAAGAAGTAACCGGGAGTGTTAGAACCACATCACAGATAGCAGCGGGAAAAGCTACTTGGCGGCAGGGAGCATGGCCAATTGCCCATCGAGACCTCGCCCTCCCACTCAGATGCAACGGTGCGGTACAGATCGAGCGCTGCACGAGAATTTTCCACCTGCGAAAGCAGTTTGGCAACCCGGGCGTCAAAAACGGTGAATAACCAGATGAAAATGTCTTTAACACCCACGGGATGTAAATGACCGTCCTGGCAACGACGGCGCATGAGATGCCACATAAGTGTCTGAAGGCCGACCACTTGATTGGGGGAGCGAAGCGCGTTTTTAAAAGGTTGATACAATCCAACGTCCCTCGTCGCCACGGCGGGATGTGCGATACCTAGGACTATTTGAACCTTAAGCACAGAGAGCTGCAGAAACAATCCATAAAGAGCCTCACCCGATAGGTCGTGCCAGAGACTATGGCCGACAATTATCTTTCCTTTAATATGGTCCGCAACGTGCTGTTGGACTCGATCAAAAGACGGGATTTCGGCTAATTAGCAGAACATTTCTTATTGCATCGCATTCAAGAGCAGACCTTATGACTTACGAGACAAGAGATGAGAAGGTTCGATTCCCGTTGTTGTAGTCCTGTAGTCACTGACTTCCATAGTTGGGGCTACGAAGGTGTCCAATATGACGTCGCCCTTGTAGTCAACGATCGCGACGCGACTACGAACGAAGAATGAGGCCTGAGGCACCAAACATCGTAGCTATCAGAGTACGCACGCAAGCATAGCTGTTGTCCCTCCGGGACCTACGCCTACATTAGTACAAGAGAGAGCGAGAATCTGGTCCCTGGTGGGGGGTGAAGTCAGTTTTGGCTCCATCTCGAATGGCGAGTACTCACTGGTTGAAAGACGGTATTTAAGATATGAGATTAACCCTGGGAGTGCCAGTCGCTTGGAGATAGATCCGCTTCAACGATCACTGTCGGCGTGAAGTTTTCTTTTATAAATAAATGCGGCTGGAAAACGTTTCTTGGGGTTCCATGAGGGGAAGGATTTGTGGGTCCAAGCAAGCGTAGGCGTCAGGGCAGGCAGGGGGGTGCCTGTGATGAGTTTATATCGAAAGATGGAACTCTTTCGTGGTCGAAAACACTAGCGAAGCCCTTCAGCTTGGTCAGGGCGGGGATTTCCGGATGGATTGATGGGGAAAGGGACTTGGTCAACGATGTTAGCTTCAAAAGTAGGTCCGCTTCGAAGCTTCTAAAAAAGCGTACAAGTAGCTGCGGCATTCTGCTCCAGGGCCCTTCGCATTTCAAGACCACCAGTCGCATTTTGGTTCTTGCCGACTCGCCGGAAATAAATGATTCGCAGGAGACTCTCGGTCTTCCACATCTGCTCAACTGACGTATTTCCCAATGGTCTACCCCAGTCGAAGTTCATATCGTGCATGGAGCAACTCCGCTCTCACCAGTGCCTTGTGAAATGGGGTGCAGAACAAGTATGGAAAATGTGGCATCACATTTGAATGAGTGCTTCCACCCCGAAGACGACCATACTTATCTGCGGCGACAAATATTTCGATCGCCTCAAGTGATGTGATCACTGTCAAAAAGATCTTCCGTTAGTTTGTAAATTTACCCTCAATGCCGTGTCAGTCAGTCGAGTCAGGGGTGGTCTGAAACCGTATGGAGGGCATCGTGATGCAAACGACAGGTTTGGGTAGTAGACGCTCCTGAACTATATTTCACTTCGTCCAGACGCTTAGACAGAGCACCAGAGGGCGGCACGCGTTTTACACGACGGTTTGCTGTCCACAATGCGGAAAACATTGTATCAGCCGATCGATAAGCAAAATACAAAGGAACAGTCTCACAGCACAGACTAGCCTGAGATATCCAGCGGACCTTACCATTGAAGGTGGCTATCGATCGTCATAGAGGCCTGTGACAAGAATATGCAGCAGGGTTCACTAGGAGCGACGCCGCTTTTCCAGTCGGATCAAATCCGATTTTGCCGCCCTTGTGGCCCATGAGCTCAGGGTACATGCCAGACACAGAACAGCGAGTCTAAAGAAACCCAAAGCAGATAGGTGCCCGTGCCCACCCATTCAGGGAGTGGGAAGCATACTCAAGACCAACCGCTAGAGGGAAGGAAAGGTCGCACTTAAATGTTGGCGGTGCGGTCACCACGGATGGAGACAAGTCTGCAATGCTGCATGCCACGAATGGATCGGTGTCACAGTGGACCACCCTCCGCACGTTTTACTTGTTTAACACGGGCCACAGTCCCGACATAGGTGAGGCAGGAAAAGGACCGGTAAAATACCAAGATAGTAAGCAAGACCACAAAACGTAAAATGATGCTATGGACCCACTCACGTTTCTGGCGAATGCGATGATGTGCAGGGTAGCGTGATATATAAGGACGAGTGATCTAAATCGACATTTGGAGACAGAGACATGAACTGCATCCGAACGAAGTTCCGAGCACCCAGGGTATGAGTTTCCGACGTACTTATTATCAGCGCGTTGGGTGTGAACCTAACAGAAACAGTCGCATTCCAACAATCCCCCTAGCTCGAGCACGTTCGAGTCTATGAGGACGAAATGAGATTACATAATAGAGCATTACTACGTTGACTATATTTGGTCTGACTTTGACTCACTTGGCATCCGTCGTAACTCGTGCCCACGATTTGTCCCAAATGCAAGACGACAGTCAGTCTCATGACAAGCCTGAGCCGACCGGCGCAAGTCAGCAGGACAAGAGCTGCCGGATATGCTTCGATGGAGAGGATCCAACACTGGGTAGACTCATAAAACCCTGTCTTTGTACTGGCTCCATAAGCGTGAGCATGAAATACGATGTTATTTCAACACCTCCAAAGCCCATCACTGTTTCAGTATGTCCATGTCAAGTGCCTGCAGAAATGGAGAACGCACTCTTCAGGGGATAATGCTTTCTATCGTTGTCCTCAATGCAGGTTCCACTACCGTTTCGCTCGCACCAAGGTTGTTGGGCTAGCAACAAACCCGCGTGCGTCGTACTCCATGATTATTGCACTCTTCCTTGGTGCTCACATCCTCACACAGTGGCCATCGGCATTCTTTCCTCCTTTCTATTCACCATACTTGTTATGTGCTCATCGTTCATCACTACATACTTTCTGAGCTACATTGAAGATCAGCCAACGTTCGGGTCCACCTACATCTTTATATCTCCAATCGACGTTGGTCAGGACTTGATGCGCGCGGCTATCCGTATCCTCCGTGATCAGGGCATTCTGACCACCGAGGATTATCCCGCGCCGTTGAAGTCGACAGTCGTCTCACTCCCGCCAGAAACCCCTGGTCTACTCAAACGTTTCATCCGCAGATTTGTCTTGGGTCTGCCCATGATAGGAGCAGGGTCCTTGATCCACATGTTGTTCTCCATGCCCGTTCTCGCTCCTCTGCAATGGATTGCGAGGTGGAGAGGTAACAGAAGCAGGAGAGGTAGCAGTAGGGACATGGCAGCTGCCATAATCGTGGCGTTCATTGTGATCGGAGCGTTAAGGTGGAAGTGATTATTTCTGCCTTGCCTTGTTACTCACCTATGCATGCAGAGCATTGTACAAGGTATATTGTCTGACGAGGAAGATGACAGAACGACTTCTGCTTTACGCAGAGAATGTTATCCTGGAGGTGAATTGAAGTGCTCCTACGTTCCTGATTTGAGTGGGACGTGAAAGTCAAGCAGTTCTACAACTAGGTACATCCTTTTATCATTGTAACAGCTACTTCACCAGTTTCGCCGAAGCTCTCGTCTTATGCCCTCGTAGATTATCTTGGTATCTGCGCTACTAGCGTCCAGCTCGCTAAGGTATTGTCCGATTCCGGCATCTATCCGCCCCACAGGCAGTTCGCGGCGTACAACCGATGACTGGGGTCGTTTGGCCTCCTCTACCCAGTCTCTCAGTAAAACAGCGATGTCGGACGATATAGCTTGGACACTCTTTTGCTGGTTGAATGGTGGAATCTTAGCCACCAGTCATTGAGCCTATGTTTTCGATGATGGAGTCCGGGGCTACTCACATGTGATTCATACATTTCACGCAGTACTTCCCACACCTCGGAGTATGGAACACCACATTGCACCAGGACTCGGGGAGTCCAGCCTTTAGGAAGCTGAGCCAAATACTTCAACGAAAACCTCATGAGTGATGATGCGATATGCCCTGTACCGAGAGATGTCGGAACAAAGCTATAACGCCGAAAATGACGTAAACTTACGTAACGGGAAAGCATATTCCGACGGATAGAACCGTTTCCCAAGAGGTACGACGTTTGCCACGAGATGATCTGCGTTCGTTTCGGGATTTGTGTCCTTTTCCAAGGCTGACGAGAGATGTTAGGCTGGCGTGGACAAGTAGCATCATCCATACCGTCTTCAAATATCCTGTCCCAAATCGAGCGAACGAGATGATCATCCCGGTGCTCTGATACGTGGAGTATGAGAAGTTTCATAACGGGCAAGTCGAAGGGTTCCGCATATGATTGGTAAAGCTGTGTTCAACAGCCAGAAAATCTAGGCAGTTCGACGAATTTCCAGGAAGTCTTACCTCCGACATTGTCATCAAGTGCTTACCCAGGTGGCGTATCTTCTTGCCATCTTCGCCTGGGTCATTGATATGAGGGAGAAGGGTATTGTAGATTTCTAATTGCACCTGAGCTACATCAAGTTTTTCTTCAAGATCAGCCAGGAATGCGATTGCCGTCTCGTGTCTGCCATTTGCAGTCACAGGGTGTGATTTTGCGTTGCCAACAGCAAGGACCAAGCACTCCAATCGTATATCCAGCGAGAGGTCAAAGCTGAAATGGTTGAGGGTAAGTAAAGTCCAACGAGTGGAAATTGTGAACATACTTCCGAGACTCTGCCAAGACGGCCAGGACTTCAGCTGCTCTCAGCGGCTGTCCATCCTTAACATAGAACTGCCACAACAGTTGGAATTTTGAAACAGTCGCAGGCTCTCGCCGGAGATGGGCCTCAAGGAACATTGGCCTCATCTGTATTCATCGTTCGTGAGACACCGGAGAGACGAAGTGGAACGATTGCACATACCGCCAGTAAGTCGTCAGTATGTCCCTTCTCAATCAACCAGTCGTAAAGCGTCGAGTGGAACATTTCGTCTTCACTAGTAAATGCGAGTTCAAAAGCATGATCGCGCACATTTTCGGGACTCTCAGCGGATGCAGCGCTTTGCGAGGAGCTCTGTGAAGCTTTTTCCTCAAAGCTATTAAGTGATTCCAGTACGAGCTGGTAGCAATTGCTCCGTTTTTTTGCGAATTCCGACCGATCGTCGTTGGGTGGACAACCCGTTAACCAGTATTCGAGCCCGATACCATCGGGATCAAGGGCCAGTGCGCAATATAGTGGTAGCTCGACAGCGCCTAAAAAGGTGTTGGGAGAGCCTTCAACTTTAGCCCAAACAGCACACCTTTCGCATAACCCAACTGCTGATACTCAGTACAGACCTCCCGAATTTTGTCGAATTCTAAGACCCGGGCACCCTTGGCGAACAACCTGCCACAGTCCTTCAGATCAAATGCGGATCAGGGCCATCTTACCCACCTTAACGACTCTCCCAGCCAGTTTTGACGTTCAGCGGGATTGCGAGATTCGACGGCTTTCCGGACATTTTCTCTCGCCTGCCAAGCTGTATTACGCGAGTTGGACACATGTAAGGCGGCATACCTTGTATAGCATAACGTCATCCGCGCTGCAGAAGGAACCACACCTCTGTTGCAGAACTTCACTGATAGTGTCGACCTGGTGAACCAAGTCACAAATGCTATTACAAAGGCACCTGACAGACTTACGCTGATTTGCTGTCCGATTTGCTGATCAATGACTACGTTAACTAGTGCTCGAGATACGTTCAATCCATTCTGAGTGGTTATCAAGTCTTCGTAAGTCATACAGGTGATACGTTTCTGAGTGTCAAGGTCACATCTCGTGCGAGAATCAAAATTGGTCCCTTATGAATTACACTATCAAAACTCACCTCGCTATAAGTTCGCCTAATCGATAGTCGTTCAGTAGCAACACGAATGAGATTGCTTCGATCGCTCTCGTTAGAAGCGATAGCAATTGAGCTACAGAATTTTGCTCGGCCTGCGCAAACAGTCAGCACGCTCCACCAGGACACAAGAATGAGTGAACCTTCCATGCTTCTTGCTCATGCCCCGCTGGACTGCGCAACGTTGCAGGATCGCCGGGTGTGGAGTGGAAAAGATGAGGGTTTTTTTCCAAAAACTCCTTCAGCATATACATATTCTTCTGAATTGTTGCCAGGAGGTGCTCCGGAAGGTTCAGTTCGTGTAACCCTAGAGACCTGCGCGGGCGATAAGAGTCATTCACAGATATAGGCGAAGGACATATACCCAGGTTTAGTGATCTTATCCTTCCAGATGGGCCTAGCTAGACGGGCAAAGTAGATCGCAAACCCTTCCCTGCGCCCACTGAAGATAGCATTTCCTGAAGCCTCGCCTGAGGGTGCGGACGGTCACCTATGCATGCCCAAATGAGGCAAGAAGCTAACTCACTCGTACCATACGTCACCCTTTCCGTCCATATCGGCCGCTCCCCAAAATCATAGAAGGCTTGCTTGGCAACATTCGCGACATCAGGACTGGGCGTATATAGGGTACCCACTGTAGATTGGTCCCCTGTATCTGAGAATGTATTTCCGCAAGCAAGGCCAAGGAGCATGGCACATGTCTGATCTCTCCCAAAACTTTTAAGCTGTCAGTGGGTTTCATGAACGGATGCACCAGAACCGACCTGTCCCTGAACTCAATGATTGGTTGTACCGCTCCTTCAGACAAGACTTCCTCTACAACGGCTCTCAGGTAGTCCATTGCCCGCCTCTTAACAAGGAAAGTCAGCCCAACGTTTGTAAGGATCATGAACTGTCGCGGGGGCTCAGAAAACTGCGATGCAAGTTCGTTTATGGTAGAAGGAGATGGAGAAGCAGAAGGCGCAAGTGGCAATCTTGGAACACTAGCCATTGCCCATGTCCGACCAGGAATAGCCAGCAACGTTGCATACTCTACCAGAGGTGGGCGTTGAGTCCCGCTTGAAGCGTAAGGTGCACCATATATGGAAGGCTGAGAAGTGGCAGGATATTGATGTTGTGCGGTTTGTACCTGCCCGAGGGCACCTATTCTTGTGAGGTCTGGGGCGATACACAGTAAAAAGTCAGTTCCCTCAGCATCCCCGGGCTGCGCAGAAACCATCAGGCCATCCACGTAGCAGGAATTTTCAATCCCCGACATAACGAAAGGGCGGGAGGGAGCTGGAGCAGGCACTCCCCGAGCGGAATTGTACGAAGAAGTAGCAGGGCGATATGGATGTGACAGCTCATCAGGATGATATAGATTCGAGGGTGGGAGGCGAACGTGGGTGAGTTGCAGGGGACGGAGGGACTCTCCGAGGTTTGCACTGGGAACGTGCGAAAATCCGTAGGTAGATGCAGAAAAGTACAACCGTACACCATTCATTGTTACACCAATGAGCTGTACGCCCGTCCGGGACTCGCCAGGATCGACTACATGCAGAGACACAACCTGGAAGTGTGATGGCGCAAGTGCAGGGGAACTCGGAGCTTTGTCTTGTGCAGCCTTGTAAAGGTTGGACATGGTCTGCACGTGGTGGAGAGTCTTTTCGCCGCCTAGCTGATAAACAGAGATTGAATTTTTTGCCGTGAGCGTATAAAGGCACTTGCGGTTCATGTCGAACACTACTGACAAGGTACGGTCTAACCTGCCGTTGGTATCAGTCAATCTAGAACAAAACTGTTACATACCTTCATGTTTGGAAGCGGTAAAGCGAGGGAATAAACTTTGCACCCCCCCCAGCGAGTGGTTGATAAGTTGCACTCTCTTCCCGAACCACGACTCGCTCTGTTGATAGTGTAACTCATACAAGCAGCCGTCCCGTGTTCCGCACATAAATATTCTGCCATCATGGGATCCTGCGACAGAGGACATTTCTACATCAGATGATATGGACATATCCGTGGCGTACATCTTGATCTCTTTACGCCCTCGGTTGTTTGGTCCCACAATAGACGCTGTTGATAGGCCGACGAGAAGGATAGATACAGGGGTGCATATTACCATCACCGAGGTGATTTCGTCGACGAATACACCTGGTTTGGGTTTGGTGACGGCCACGCTTGTGATGACATCTGGCTGGTCCACGAACGAGCTAATGTCTTGCCTATGACCAGAAAATCAGCAATAGTCAACAGATTCTGCACGACTTACCCCTCGATGTAGTCCCAGAGAAATAGCTTG
Organism: Pisolithus marmoratus; assembly: GCA_024613145.1. Lineage (NCBI taxonomy): Eukaryota > Fungi > Basidiomycota > Agaricomycetes > Boletales > Pisolithaceae > Pisolithus > Pisolithus marmoratus. The sequence goes on along the minus strand of JANFAE010000662.1, from coordinate 12,651 downwards.
TGGTCTATGGATATCCAAACGCGCTCAATCTCGGGTAGGAGTCCCATGTGTGACGTGACGTTGGTGGCTACAAACAAGTCAGGCCCAGACATCAGCATGCAAAATAAAAGCTATACTGTTGTAATATTGGAACAGAGCTTCCGGGATACCGACGAGTTTCCGTTTTTGAAAAGGCACTCGGTAGTCGTCAGGGAACACACTATAGGATGCAGAGGAAGCTCCTCCAGCTATTTGGTGGAAATATTGGGAAAATGAAGGAGCGGGGCGATGCAAAGTAGAGACATACCCAACAGCAATTCCCCGAGGTCGGGTATAATTTGTGAATCCTTTACAAGTTGTTCGTGCAGAACACGACTGGCATCCTGCAGGCTCGACAAATCCACTACTGGGCTTGGTTTATATGCGACCTGATCAGAACTAAACATGGCAACATGTTTGGGCTTAGCAGCTGTGTGACTGGGTGAGACCGAAGTGGCAGGCGGAAGAGCGAGCGGCATGGTGGACAAGACGAACAACTTTGCATGCGCAACGCGTCGATGGGACAGCCACTCTAGCCTCTTGCCTTTTATGGCGGTTGATCGGCCCCTCAGTACAATAATATAAATATATATATTGACCTAGTCGTCGTGCCAGTCCCACCAGGTAAGTGACTAGGCCGCGCCAGCTACAACGCTGCCTACGGTGCGAGTATGCAAAATATTTTCGATCTTGAAAGTTATTAGTTCGGGCGATTTGATGGTTGCCGTAGTCACGAACGGTAATCATAATTGGTCACGCTGGCACCAGTGAGTCTGTGGGGTTTCAGATCTCCCCGGTCTCAGTCAAATTGACCGGGGGGGAGAGCCTCCCTTCAGTTCCCATCATCATCAATCACACTCTCCTTGCCCACTGGAGTGCTTGAGCAGTTTTTCCGATGTTGAACCCAGTCTCCTCGGTATTACCCTCGATCGAATCATGGTTTCGGAAGGAATTCCTTAGTCCGAGGCGTCTTTTTTTCAATGTCGTTTTCTACGGCACACAATTAGCTCTGTTTTCTGTGGGCTGGTACCTGCAGGTTCGTCGGGATCTTCGCCCTTTGTACTCTTGTCTCTCACCATCTTCTAAGGAAACTAACCAGCAGCTGGCTGCGCTTAACCAACTAACCTACTCAGTTTGGGTTTCCCGGGGTGCAGGGTTGACACTTGCCTTCGATGCTGGGCTTCTTCTCATACCAATGCTGCGAAATGTCATTCGCCTCGTCCGCCCCAAGCTCATATGGTTATTACCCATGGACGAAAATATTTGGTTTCATCGCCAGGTCGCATATTCTATGGCATTCTGGGCAATGGTACATACCACCGCGCACTATGTCAATTTCTTTAATGTCGAGCGAACGCGTGAGTGCTGTGATCCCACTGTCAATCATGCTCCTTAGCATCCTGCCAGAGGTTCGCCTCGAGTCTGCCCTAGACATCCACTACACCCAAGCAGGCGGCATCACTGGTCATTTCATGCTGTTCACCATGTTGCTAATGTACACCACAGCCCACCACAAAATTCGCCACCAGTGCTTTGAGGCCTTCTGGTACACTCATCATTTGGCTTTCTTCTTCTTTCTTGCGCTATATTCACACGCAACTGGGTGTTTCGTTCGCGATTCTGTGCAACCAGACTACATCAATTCATTTCCTTTCTACTCGACACAGCACTGCCTTGGCTATGAAAGCTGGAGGTTCATTGTTTGGCCTGGAATCGCTTACTTTTTTGAGAGGGTATACCGCGAATACCGTTCCAGGAGGGAAACAGAACTGTCTAAGGTGCTCGTACACCCGAGCGGTGCCATGGAACTGCGGATAATCAAACCAGACTTTACGTACACTGCTGGCCAGTGGCTTTTCCTCCAAGTTCCCGAAATATCTAGGTGGCAATGGCACCCTGTATGTCAACTTTTGTGATACTGGACGATTGTTACCTTCCATTGATATACTGCGACAGTTCACTATAACTTCGGCGCCTGAAGACCCGTATATCTCTGTTCATATCCGTCAAGTAGGTGATTGGACTCACGCCCTCGGCGAGCGCCTTGGATGTGGTCCGTCAGTTGTTGCTGCAATGACGAAGGCAGCTATGGACGGAGTTGAGAAAGAGGACGGATCCAAAGGAATGCGCCGCGACTTCGTTGAGTTGGATGCGGGCTGTGTCACTCGCCCTTCGCCTCGTATTCGTATTGACGGCGCATATGGCGCGCCTGCAGGGGACGTATTTGATAACGAAGTGGCCATTCTGATTGGTGCAGGAATTGGTATGTCTATCATTTCCGCTGTTTACTTGCTCATCAACTTTGTTCAGGGGTCACGCCATTTGCTTCAATTCTCAGGCACATTTGGTACCGGCAACAAAGGGGAAGCGTGGGTCTGCTCCGCAGGGTGGAGTTCTTCTGGGTTTGTCGTGATGCACCTTCCTTTGGATGGTTCCAATCGCTTCTTCACGAGATCGAGGTCTCCCAGTCCGACCGTACGTTACTGAATAGACATGTGTCCACCTACTCACACGGAATTTTCCCGATAGCAAATTTCCTCCGCATCAACATCTACTTGACGCAGAAGGTCAAAGAAAACATGTTCTGGAACATAGTAGTCAATGACCTTGGTGCAGAGTACGACCCGCTCACTTTGCTTCATACTCGCACCATGTTTGGGCGTCCCGATTGGAATTGCATTTATCGTCGTATACAAGAAGCCATCGAATTTGGGCATTATCTTCCTGGTCGCGAAACTCAGCTAAGGACTAGAGTCGGTGTATGTCCGCCCTAGATGTCGTTGAACGTTTCTTTTTAATGCAGATCTAGTCGTACTTTTGTGGACCCAGTGCTCTCGCAGCAGTCATCAAGGAGGCTACCCAGCGACACACTAGTCAGAGTGTTGTGTTTTCCTTTTCGAAGGTAAGCGTCTCGACGTATACGTAGCACGATCAAGCGCAGATAACGTAACATTACCTAGGAACATTTCTGATTTTACGATTTGGATCGATTCAGCGTTATAGTCAATCACCACGTATTGAGAATGTATTTAAACGTAGACTATCCGTCTACTAATTAGGAGCTTTGTAGGCATAAATGGGTACAATATGGATTGTAATTTCGCAACGACGGTGATCAACCAATGCACATAACCATGCTCAGGGGTAGTGTTAACAGTCAGTTGCAGCGCACAACTTGAAAGTTGCTATCACTTCCTTGCAATATCTGAGTTTCTGGCTTACTGTCGATCATGACCATTGTGACGGTTAAAGCGGCATGAAAACTTTCCATAGGCGTCTTCAAGGAAACACTCGAACCGTGACGTTGTTTTAGTTAATGCAAGGTTACCGTGGTGTACTTATGTAATGCCGTTATAAGTGTGTGGGTGTCCTTCGGTCATCTCCATAGCAAGCCCATATGTCGTCCAACACGCCTGCCGCGTCTTCCGCAGGAGTTTCCCCCTCCACAGCCAACGCAAACGTTCAAGATATCTCGCAGAATGCAAGCCAAGTTGATCGACTCGTCCTGGAGTATCTGCGTGCTCGCGGTCACAAAAGTGCAGAAGCCTCTCTGCTCGAAGCAATCGAGGGTGGAAATACTGAAGTCGCCGAGAATACCTTGTCATCCGACGATTTGATCAAGGGTTTAGCAGTGTTCGCACAGAGACCGTCTCGGCCGGGCGAAAATGTGTTGAAGGACAGTTCAAGTGTCCTCCAAGAGTTGAGCACCATGGGAAATCCCTCGAGTATTCAAACTCTGATTGCCAGCCTCGGCACCGCTGGCGCCGAAGAAATCCTGTCACTTGACCCTACCGACAAGCACGAAGGGTTCAGAGAACTCGAATCATGGGTGGAAGGGTCTTTGGACATGTACAAGGTAACATCAGGTCAGAACTGAAATTGCACATGGTCTGATTTCTTTCCAGCCTGAGTTTCTCCCATTGCTTTTCCCAATATTCTGTCACTTCTACCTTGATTTGGTCCAAAAAGGCTTCAAGGAGGCAGGTCCGTTTCCTGTTCACTTTATTGCGCACTTCATTCGACGCCTCTTCAGCGCTTCATTTTCACGCAACTTTCTCCCCATCCCTGGCACTAACGCACAATGCGACCTTACATCACTTGTCAACCCTGATGTTACCATCGCACGTCCAAAATGACGACCAAGCACAGCGTTTTCGTAACGAGAAATACGTTATCAGGATGAGCCGGTCGGGTTTCAGCCTTCTGATAGGTTGGTTGACAGAAGGAGTAGGTGGAGAAACTCCTGGTGCAGGTGAAGGATTTTCCGGCGAAAAGGGGAAGCGTGGGCGGGCGGCGGTGATGCGGGTTGTAAATAATCATCTGCGCTTTGACGGTAAGCTGTGTTTGGCCTTGTACTTGCAATGCTTATGCCTCTCGCCAGTCACAAGCGCGAGTGCGACGTCGATGTCTCCCAATGCATGGGAAGAATCCACTGGGCTTCTGTCATCGCTCATTCCGGCAACCACCCAGCCGAATGGTTCATCGGCCGTGCCAAATCCACATACTTTTAACTCTTCTAAGGGTGAACTAAAGCTTGGTCCAGCTCCCATCTCTGAGGAGCTTCGAGCGGAGATGGAACGCGTTCTCCGAGAACAAGCAATGCTAGATCGTGATCCTATTAGTGCCCAATATGATGTGCATTTTACTCGTCCGCAGCCCCTACCTGGTGTTGTGTCACCTACCGAGGCCGATCTACTCCCACATCCCCCTTCTTTTAAAACGATTGATGTGCAGAGAGAGGTGGAGAAGGTACGTGATGCGAGAAAGCGAATTCGGCTTGACCCTTCCGCTATGACATCGGTGGATTCGAACTCTACCCAAGGGACGTCTGCACGGCCTAAAGCCCTGCCCAGCATATGTGCCTACACCTTGCATGATGTTGGAGAAGGGTACGTCTCGGTAGCCCATTATGTTTCTGTTAGTTGGTTCATTCCATAATAGAGCACCGTGCTGCACCTTCTCCCCTGACATCAGCCTAATGGCAGCGGGGTTTTCTGAAAGTTACATTCGATTATGGAGCTTAAAAGGCGAAAAGCTGAGGGGATTGCGTAATGATGCTTCACCAGACGTAGCAGATTGTAAGATGGTAAACATCGTGTGTCCCTGCGAGTCTAACCACCTTGTCTTTCAGCTAGCGGTATTTCACGATTACTAGAACCAGATGGGAGCAGCACACGAAAACTGATCGGACATAGTGGCCCAGTATACTCTCTCTCATTCGATCCTCTCGGCGGTTCTTCAGCCCCCCCAAAATATTTGCTTTCTGCATCTGCTGACGCGACCACCCGACTTTGGTCTCTTGACACCATGACAAATGTAGTCGCGTACCGTGGTCACCAAAACCCAATCTGGGACGTGCAGTGGAGCCCCATGGGCACCTACTTTGCAACTGCTAGTCGGGACCGAACGGCTAGGCTGTGGTCCACGGATCGTACCTCTGCCTTGCGAATATACGTTGGCCATCTAAGTGATGTAGATGTGAGTGTAGCTGATGAGCTGATGTGTTGCCTTGTTAATCCGTCAAAAGTGTGTGCGCTTTCACCCAAATTCATTATACCTAGCCACTGGCTCCAGTGACAGGACTGCCCGCCTTTGGGATGTCCAACGCGGGACCTGCGTCAGGGTGTTTATCGGTCACCAGGGAACACTGTCTGCCCTAGCAATTAGCCCAGATGGCCGGTACCTTGCGAGTGCGGGTGAAGATCTTGCAATTAATATTTGGGACATTGGCTCCGGTCGTCGTATCAAGAAAATGACTGGCCATGTTGCTTCTGTATATTCTTTGGCATTTAGCGCTGAATCTTCGTTACTGGTTAGTGGAGGCGCCGATTGGACAGTGCGTTGTTGGGACGTGAGGAGTGCAGGGAGCCAAGCAAAATCCCACGAAAACGGAGTGAATGAATCGCAAACCCTTCGGTCTGCGGAGGAGAGCAATGAAACGTATGACTCCTTGCTTGCGCTGAAGCAGGGTCTCTAACCTCACGACAGTACTGACCTACTTGCAACTTTCCCTACGAAGCGGACTCCGGTAATCAATGTCCACTTCACACCGCGCAATCTTTGCCTTGCTGCCGGTTACTACCTTCCCCTCGAACCAAGATAACGTGTCGATCTTCCAAGACATCTACATTTGTCCAGACCTCGTTAACTTGAGATCATCACATACAAGCATTGCACTACAATATTATAACGCTCTCATGCCCCATTGGGCCACAGCCGTAGTGTCTCTCGATTTCGCTTGATCCACCTATCTACCAATTCCGTTTCTTCCTCCGTCAGTTCGTACAGGATTGCAATTAGCAGCTTTGCGAACCTCCGTCGGTCGGGGCTGAGGATTTCATGAGGATGCTGGTACAGCGTTCTATGGATTAATTTTATTTTCTTTCCAGTTACTCCTTTGTCCTCGCAGAGAGCCTGTTCTGGAGTGCGCTGATCTACGGACACTGGGCTAGCACGGCTTGAACGGGAGCTTTTCGAAAAGCTGCTGGTTTCCATGTCCGAGTTCTCTTCTTCGGTGGAACCACCGCTCCTGTACGTTTCGGTCCACATTTCTGTGCTCTGAGAAGAGCCCTGGGTATAGAGTTCATGCGGCTCGAGATGGAAATCATCATCTTCCTGGTCTCGCTGATTGAGCGTGAGTATTCTTCTGGTGAACAGACGGATACCTATGATCCCACCTTTTTGTCGCCCGCCTCAAGGGCCTTGTCGTCTTCGCTGATTTCATATCTCTGAGCGTCCACCTCCTCTTCATGAGCGAGCTGGGATGAAGTCAGCTCGAAAGAGCCATCGGAAGAGTCTGCGGTCAGTGGTCGAGGATAGCAAGCGCGGATTGTGGTCCTCCTCATGATGAGCTGTCGGATCATTAACCTGGACATACCCTTTTATACGTCTGGGGGGTCTTTCATCCATGTCAGTGGCTCAAAGAAGGCTTTGTTCCTCATGTGAGAAAGAGCAACGCCGTGGACACAACCGTTATATGAGACCCTGCCTTTGAAATGGCCATCTGTATCAACTTTCGAGTACTGGGCTGGAAGCGAAATCATCGTTGTAACACTATTGTCGGACCACTAGGTAGATGCTTATCTGTTGGCCTCACATCCCATATATCCATACTATACAGCCAGTCACGTGGCATAAACGAGCCATGAAACACCTGGGCTACGATGCGGTGGCAGGGTGTTAACTGTATCTCTTGCCACACTACTTGGATATAACCAGGACAGCAAGCATGTCTGATGTAGGCCTGTTTATTAGCGTCCTTGTATTGTTGATGCATCTTCCGTACAGATGGACGAAGACGCCGTAATGGCGGGTACTCCACTGCAAGCACCCGAGGGTCAAGTAGTGGCGACCTATGACGAGCCTGCAAGCTGTGTGTACTGATACTTTCAGTGATATTGTGGAGTCCTAACATTCCTCCACAATTCCCGATGCTTGTGGTGTCCGTTTCATAGTAGTGGCACAGCCTAGGCGAGAGTTTAAAGACATTCAAGTCAAGGTCCATGTCAGACGGCCAGAACGAGATTCGTGGATGTACTTGGGACGTGCGCTTGTCTCCCAGGAGTTTATTGGTCAAAGTTCACGAGTAGGTGAGTGGGGTCGATCTTGCACTCTGCCATGTCTTCACATCCTTCCAGTGGTGCGGTCCATGTCTTCTGGCAAGGTCCTTATAGTCTTCGGAGAGGTCAAGGTGTATATTCAGTTTCATCAACCTTGTTCTAAATGGAAGCCCTTAGGTATCCGATCTGCAAGCTGAGAAACGCGGCAATTTTGTCGTTATCGGCTGTATCGAGGGCAGCAGTGTCGTTTCTTGGTCTTTGAATGTCAGTGCATCACTTATTGATACCATGTTGATAGGCTTCTCACAGCTGAGTCAGGCACTGAATAATTCGGAGACGCTCCGTCTACTTGCAAGTATCGAACTTGCGTGTTACAAGTGCAGCCTAGCTGTCATTGACCCCAGAACCCACGCCAAAATCCGCCGGCGCATTGAGCGCACCATAAAGGAAGACAGACGGAGAAGACACAAGCGACGCAAAGATCACGATGCCATGATCGATGCTTTTTCTAGACAACACCTGGATGAAGATGTAGAGTCAATTTCATGAAAGTATCACTCGCTGGCGGCTAAGGTATGATGCTTGGACAGCATCTGAGGCGCTGAGGCCAGCCCTTTTGCCAGGAGCCTCTAAATGTAGTTTCCTTGAAGTTCTTATGTATTTCTTACGGATTGTCATTCCTTCGCTGTCCTTAACCATGCTATATTTTTACCGAGTCTTTAGCAAAGGAAATGTAGACATGCATTTGTAAAGTGCTTGTTGAGCCAAATGGCCGAAGGCTGGGCAATCTTATCACTCCCCAATAATGAGGTTCGCAAGGGTACACAATAGAATAGTAAAAAAACCCAGTAGAAGTGTCTGCGAGGGAAATGGGAACGACCGTCGGCTGAAGACTGAATTATCGAAGTGAACGGGAACCCAATAAGTTAGCCAGAGAGAAGCACGCTATCCAAAGTAGTCCGGTTCTTTCTGTATACAATATGAGGTGAGGATCCATTGAGTATAGTTATGGTGGAGGATGAGGTTGCAGGTGGTGGGAATTTCGATCCAAGGCGTTCGAGGCATAGGCAAGCTCCGTGTCTCTATACTCAGTTCCCGACGACAAAGGCCGCGATGGTGATTGTTCCCACCTGGACCCCGGCCTTTCCGAGTACTGTGGCGGAAGTTCAATGACCTGCGATGCGGCAGGGGGAACATCTTCTGCATCCGTATGAAGAATAAACCGTGTAGGAGCAGTCGTAACTGTCATAGAGCCCTTTCCACGAGTAGATGACTGGACCAACGACAGACCTGTATCGCTATAGGCCACAAAATTGGGAGTGGAGGTGCCGACAGAAGAATCCCGGGGCAGACTTGAGGAAGTACGGGGTAAACTGTAGGCGTCCTGCGGTGCAAGGTGGGACATGCCAGGGGTGGTCTGCCCTGACGGCACGAAGGGACGAACATGTTCTCGATGGTAAGGAAAAGGATACACGTGTGCGTTCGTAGACGTATCCGGATCATCATGAAGATCCCCCGAATGTAACAGAGGCACATGGCGTGGTGTAGCAAGGGAATACATGGAATGGTTCTTGCGCCTCTTTCGGATAAGGAACAGTCCAAGGAACAGCAGCGCGGCAAGTGCAACTACACTTCCACCCGCTATTCCAATGATAGTGGCAGTAGAGACTTTTGTCGAGGAGTTAGCGGACGGAGAGGAAGACCCTGTTTGTGATGACTGCGGAATGCTTGCAGTGGATGAAGGGGAGCTGGAACTTAGACAAGAAGCATCGTTTGAGAGCTGCACTGTCTCGAGGTCAGAACTGCCACCTGTCCTGTTTTGAGCATCAAGCATTGAAAATATAATCGAGGTTCCGGCTTCTACATTTGCCGTCCAGGTGTAGCTGGTCGCTGTCACACCAGACTGAAGGACAAAGGACTCCCCACCGGGAATGAGCCCCTGAACTTGATTTGAGTACAAGCAGAATGTGCACATAGCACCTTAATACTAACCAGAATGGTAACAGGCAATGCCGCTCCCTGGTATCCGTTGAAGACATAGGGTCTAGGGTGGAGTAGCTCATCAGCGTGGACGTCCATGGCGGGCGTAGCGCTAAAACTTACGCGCATTGCTGCAGAGACGATGGTAAATTGTAAGTGTAACTAAGGGTCGGAGAGGTAGTGTTGCAGCTGGGGTTGCTGGTGGACCCCGCCACCTGTATCACATTAGTTGCACCCCCTGCACCGAATCCGGTTCCATCAGATATCGTCAACACGAACTTTTTCCCTTCTGCAAGCGGCAACTGAGGAATGGTATAAGATCCTTGGTTTCCACTGTATGCCGAGGATGGCACAGAGTAGAACCTTGGAACGTCGAAAACCTTTGTAATCACTGTCTAGAGACAGGTTGCTTAGTGCACAGAAGGCAAACTCACGGGAAAAATAGAAATCTCAAAGGGGCTTTGGCCGCCTGTGCGCCAATACGCGTGAGCGCGTCAGTAAGAGCCGGGTGCATGAAAGATTTACCTGTCCAAGAGATGGTGAATGGCGCACATTCCGTGGCGGTTCCCACCGACACGCTGAATGCCTTCACCGTCAATATGGGCGAGAAAAGGTATAAGATGGGCCGCAGGAGGTGCATCAAGCGCATCCTCGCGAACACGAAGTCAGAGAAACGAAAAGAATAGGCGCCAGATTGGTGATGGTTATCCTGACAGTAGTGGCCGTTCACTTATGTAATCACGGGCGATGCTGTCCAGTGCAATTAAGTACTCAGTCCGTAAAGTATGTAACATAATGAAATAGCGAAGCCGAACAAGAAGCCGAGTACCCAAATACCTCATACCTGCGAGGAATGTCTGAAAAGCATCGGCGAGAGCGAAAACCTAGAAGTGCTGCGCTACCCAGAATAACCAACTGAATACAAGTAAGGCGAGGATGAGTTGAACATAGCTATAGTGGCGAGTGAGTTTGCGGGTAGAGGGAATTTCGATTCAACGTATTCGAGACGTAGGTGAACTCATACCTCTATACTCAGTTCCCAGTGACAGAGGCTGCGATGGTGACTGTTGCCATGTGGGCTCTGGCCTTTCTGAGTATTGCGACGGAAGTTCGATGACCTGTGATGCGGCAGGCGGAACGCCTTCTACATCCGAATGAACAATGTACCGTGTGGACCCAGGAGCCATAACAATCCTGGAACCCTTGCCGGCGGCAGACGACGGTACCGACGGTATATCCGTATTATTGTAAGCCGCAACATTGGGAGTGATAATGCTAGCCGAAGGGTCCCTTTGCAGGCTTGTCGAAGCACGGGGTAAACTGTAGGTGACCTGCGGAGCAACGTGGGTCATCCCGGGTATAGCCCGACCTGACGGCACGAAGGGGTGGATATGGTCTCTTTGGTGCGGAAGGGGTATATGTGCGTGGCGGTAGATGTATCACGGTCGTGATGAAGGTTTTCCGGATGTAAAGGTGGCACATTACGTGGCTCAGGGGGGGAGTGCATGGAATCATTCTTGCGCCTCCTTTGGAAGAGCCACAGCCCGAGGAACGCCAGTGCAGCAAGTGCAACCACACCTCCACCCGCTATTCCAGCGATAGTGGCAGTAGAAAGGTTTGTTGAGGAGCTAGGGCTGGCCTGGCTGGTAGATGGAGAGGAAGGCACTGACTGTGATGACTGCGGAATGCTTGCAGTAGATGAAGGGGAGTTGGAACTCAGGCAAGAAGCATCGTTGGAAGACGCCACCGTTTCAACAATCCAACTGCCGCCTGTATTGTTTTGAGCATCCCACATCGAAAAGATAATCGAGGTTCCGGCTTGTACATCTACCGTCCAGGTGTAGCTTGCTGCTGTCACACCAAACTGAAGGACAAAGGACTCCCCGCCAGGAATGGGCCCCTGCGTTTGATTTGAGCCCGACCACGAGGCTTGCACAGCAGCATATTACTGACCAGAAAAGTAACAGGTAGTATTGCACCAGAGTATTCGTTGAACACATAGGACCCAGGTGGAACGGCACATCAGCATCAACGTCATGGTTGGTGCTAAGACTTACCCGCATTGTGTAAGGGACCCCTCCTCACTGAAGTAAAAATTCGGTAACGGAAAAGTAGTGTTGCAGCTAGAGCTGCTGGCGGGCGCCGCCACCGTTATCACGTCAGTTGTACCGCCCGTAGCAAATCCGGTTGCATCAGACAATGTCAACACGAATTTTTTTGCTCATAGCATCGGGAACTGAGATATGGTATAAGATCCTCGGTTTCCGCTATATGCCGAGGGACGGTACAGAGTAGAATCTTGGGGTATCGTTGACCTTCACAATTATCGTCTAGGGGCAGGCTGCCCATTACGCAGGAGGCGAACTCACGGGAAATGTATAAATTTCAAAGGGGCTTTGGCCGCCTGTGTGTCAATGCGGGTGAGCACATCATGAGCTCTGCATATGAAAGATTTACCTGTCCAGGGGATGGTTAATGGGCCACATTCTGTGGCTGTTCCCACCAACATGGAGAATGCCTTCGCCATCCGTATGGAGGAGGAAAGGAATAAGATGGACTGCAGGAGGTGCATCGAACGCATTATCACGAGTAAAAGGCAAGGAAAAGGGAAAATAGACACCGGTTTGGGAAGAGCAAGTGATAGATATGCCGATCGTGATGAGATGCGATCGTTGCTCGTTCACCTACGTAAGCTCTGCTGTACTCCTCCGAATGCCATGCGGCTAGTGGGGGCTATGAAGATTTAAATCAAGTTAAGGAAGGTCTGTAGCGGATTTTGCGGGCATTAGTAATGAAGAATCGGTGGAAGATCCGATACGCAAGGGGCCAGGGCAGCATTCGCTGGCTCAAAGAGGCAGTAACAAGGGGCATGTCAGTAAAGCTTCAGCTTCAGAGGTGTCTGGCGAAGCACAGAGGTACGAGTGCACTAGGGGCTGTAGCACGTGATGATGTCGTGGTTTGGAATCAATCGGCGCGCTAATATCAAGGCAATTGCCGTGATTCAATATTCCCGAGCAAGTTGGCGTCGTCATTGTCGCAGCGTCAAGAAAACCCCCCTTCAAGGTGAGTGCTACCGTTTAGTTCGTCTGCGACT